>CM059217.1:6557473-6627473 GCA_030347435.1 Clarias fuscus | reverse complement strand
ACCTTAATGATCCCAACCAATCTGGATTCAAGGTGGCACATTCCACAGAGACTGCCCTTCTGTCAGTCACTGAGAAGCTCCATGCTGCTAAACTGTCATCTGTCCTGATCCTCCTGGACCTGTCAGCTGCATTTGATACAGTGGACCACAAGATCCTATTATCTATTCTCACAAGCCTTGGTATTTGTGGAACAGCGTCGCAATGGTTTGCTTCTTACCTAGAAGATAGGTTGTATGAGGTGATATGGAGGGGATCTACATCTGCCCCATGTAGACTCTCTACTGGTGTTCCGCAGGGCTCAGTACTTGGTCCTCTTCTGTTCTCCCTCTATACCCGGTCTCTTGGTAAGATCATATTATCGCATGGATTTTCATACCATTGTTATGCAGATGACACTCAACTTGTTTTCTCCTTTCTTCCCTCTGACACTCAGCTTTCCACGCGGATCTCAGCATGTCTGGCAGACATCTCATCCTGGATGGCAGCTTATCAGCTTATCAGAGTAAAACTGAACTGTTGTTCATTCCTGGTGACTCATCCCCAGGTCAAGATCTTGTGATATCCCTGGACAACAATCAACATTCCTTCAGCCACTGCCCGCAATCTTGGGGTAACCGTGGACAATCATCTGTCATTTTCCCCACACATCGCTAACCTTACTCGCTCTTGTAGATTTCTTCTTTACAATATCAGAAGAATCCGCCCATTTTTTTCTTCACAGGCTACTCAGGTGCTTGTTCAGTCCCTTGTTATTTCAAGACTGGACTACTGCAACTCACTCCTGGCTGGCCTGCCTCTGCCCACAACTCGTCCTCTGCAACTGATCCAGAATGCAGCAGCACATCTCGTTTTCAACCTTCCCAAGTTCTCCCACACCACCCCACTCCTCCGCTCCTTGCACTGGCTTCCTGTAGCTGCCCGCATCAAATTCAAAACACTGATGCTTGCCTACAAAGCTAAAAATGGCCCAGCACCCACTTACCTCTCTGCTCTAATCACACCACGCACTGCGCCGCGTTCCCTCCGATCCTCCAGCACTGCTCGCCTCGTCTCACCATCTCTCAGGGATCGAGGGCGGCATTCATCCAGACTCTTTTCTGTTCTGGCACCTAGGTGGTGGAACGAACTTTCTCTAGATGTCCGTACAGCAGAGACTTTGACTATCTTGAAACGGCGACTCAAAACTTATCTATTTCTCCAGTACTTACAGGACTAACCCCCCCTCCCCCCCCCCCCCCCACACACACACAAAACAGCCCTCTTCCCACTTGTGTTAGACTAATCGCACTTAGTTATTGACCTACTTAATCCAGTGTAAGTATCTATCCAGTAATGTAAACTTTAAAGCACTTTTTGTAAGTCGCTCTGGATAAGAGCGTCTGCCAAATGCCTAAATGTAAATGTAAATGACTAAAACACAAAATGTATTTTTAGCTTGCTTACTGCCTAAATGCCATGTTATTGTCAAATAACTATTCTCGTGTAAACAGTAAATTTTTCTCCCCCCTATTTTGTTTAGATTATGATTCAGTGTGTTCTAACCCTAGCTCAAATATTATGACAGTTCAGTACAGTAATAGTTTCCTGTTTTCCTTTTGCAGATACTGTAGGACACGTTTATCCATAGCTGGAGTTCATTTTAAAAGTAGGATTTTGTCAGCATAATAAAAACTCATGATAAAAACAATTATGTAAGAGCACAGACTGTACTTCTCAGGCAACATTCTATGTGGATGTGTGCTAAGCTCTAAACTTTGGGTTTTACTTTAATGTCTTTGATATCCAATGTCATGCACACTCGTAACACGACCGGCACTAGGACCTGGAAGTAATACAGTCGCATTTCAGGAAGCATAAAAGGAAACAAGATGGCGCCTCACATTGCTCAGTCATTGAGTCTACCCATGCTGTCTCCGATGCTATCTCCTCCATGTCGTGAGTACTCACCATTTTGGGTTGTATTCCTGATTGAGTGTGTGTTGTTAGAACGCGGGTTTAATTGTGTAAACTCTTGCTCTCTACGTGAGAGAGTTCTAATAATAAATCGCGTGGTTATCCTGCCTGCTCGCGCTACTTCCGCGTTTGGGTTTACCATCCACGCTACACGGGCTAACTGCTAGTCTTCTGGTCATCCTCCGGTTGCTTTGTGACAGAATGACTGAGCCAGCAGTAAACCCAGCGGATTATGCTCACCTCTGCGATATGGTGGACGGTCATGCCCGGTTGATTGAGCAGCTGAGCGGTGAGGTCGGCGTCGCACCACAGAGCTATCTGTCCTCTGCGCCCGGGAAATGCTCAGGCCCGGTGAGTAAGGAGAGCGACTCGCCGGGCCCCCTCCATCTCTCTGCCACCACCACCAATGTTTCTCGTCTCACGGTGCAAGTACGCCTCCAGTTTGGCCACAAACGGGTCAGAAGTACGGCGTTCATCGATTCCGGTGCCGCTGGCAACTTCATTGACTCTGCCTATGCCAAAGAACTGGGGGTGGAGCTTGAGGCGTTATCCCAGCCTGTTCGGATTACATCTGTCGACGGTCGGCCCCTTTCCTCCAGCCCCATGACTACTCAGACTCAACCAATCACCCTAATCATCGACCAACATCAAGAGCAGATCCGGTTCCATCTCACCCCCATTTCATCTCCTCCTATCATCCTCGGGCACCCGTGGCTTCTACAACATGACCCACTCATCTCCTGGACACAACATCGAATTCTGCAATGGGGACCGACCTGCACCGAACTTTGCCTGCGGGCTTCAGCTGGGACATGCTCTAGGGCGTCCGAAGCCCCCGAAGTCGACATCAACGCCATCCCTGCCGCCTACCGGGACCTGGCTGAAGCGTTTTGCAAAAGACGAGCCACTCACCTTCCTCCTCATCGCCCCTACGACCTGGCAATTGACCTCCAGCCGGGTTCTGTTCCCACCCGCGGCCACCTCTACTCGATCTCCGCCACTGAGACGCAGGCGATGGAGAAGTATGTAACCGACTTTTAACCGCACCAATTCTCCTCCATCCAGACGCAAGCAAACCATTCGTTGTGGAGGTGAACGCTTTGGATGTGGGCGCCGGGGCCGTTCTCTCCCAACGAGGTCCAGATCAGAAGCTGCACCCTTGTAGCTTCTTCTCCAGAAAATTTGACCCCACTCAGCAGCGATACGGAGTAGGGGACCGTGAGCTGTTGGCCATAAAGTGGGCTCTGGAGGAATGGCGTCACTGGCTCCAGGGTGCCAGAGAGCAGTTCATCATTTGGATCGACCATCAAAATCTGATCACTATCCGGAACCTAAAACAGCTCAACCCGAGGCAGGCGCGGTGGGCTCTCTTTTTCGAGCATTACAATTTCCATCTGTCGTACCGCCCGGGATCCAAAAACACCAAGGCCGATGCCCTCTCCCGGCAACATGAGGAGGATGCTCCCCGGGCGGACCCCGCGCCTGTCCTCCTGCCGTCAAAGATCATTGCCCCTCTCCGGTGGGACTTGGAAACGAGGGATCGCCAGGCACAGGCCGCGGAGGTCGAACCGGCAGGTGCGCCGCCTGGACGACTCTACGTACCCCGCAACATCAGAACGGAAGTCCTTCAATGGGGCCATTCCTCCCTCCTTGCCGGACACCCGGGTACTCACCGCACCCTCCAGTTTATTCAGCGGGACTTCTGGTGGCTGTCCATGACAAAGGATGTTGAGGAATTCGTCCAGGCGTGCCCAGTGTGTGCCAGGGCAAAAGACACCAACCAAGTAACACCGGGGGAACTTCAACCACTCCCGGTTCCCCACCAGCCCTGGACACACATTGCCGTTGACTTCATCACGGGCCTGCCGGATTCCGAGGGAAAGAACACCATCATGACCATTGTCGACCGATTCTAAAAGGCCGTGCACTTGGTGGCCCTCGCCGGACTCCCGTCAGGTAAAGACACAGCCGAGCTGATACTAGAGCATGTAGTCCGCCTGCATGGGTTCCCGAAGGACATCGTCTCGGACAGAGGGCCCCAGTTCACAGCCCGGTTCTGGAAAGCCTTCTGCCGTCTGATCAACGCCACCTGCAGTCTCTCCTCTGGATACCACTCTCAGACTAATGGTCAGACGGAATGGACCAACCAACAACTGGAGCGCTATCTGAGATGCTTCATTGCCGATCGACAGCGCTCCTGGGCCCGCTATCTCATTTGGGCTGAACTCTGCCACAATCTTCACGTCTCATCCACCACCGAGCTAAGCCCATTTGAGGTATGCCATGGTTTTCAGCCTCCGATGTTCGATCACCAAGAACCGGAGGATGATGTACCGTCGGCCCAACAGTTGGTCCGTAGGTGCCGGCGGCTGTGGGAACAAGCTAGAGCAGCCATTTGCCGTGCCAATACCCGCTACGCCGCTCAACATCGCCGTCGGCACCCTCCGGGACGATTGTACAATGTAGGTGACAAGGTCTGGTTATCAACGAAAAATCTGCACCTCCATACAGAATCTCGCAAACTCTCACCCAGGTTCATCAGCCCTTACCGCATAACCCTCCGGATCAACCCTGTCACCTACCGGCTCCAGCTGCATGCAGCGCTCCAAACCCATCCGGTATTCCACACATCACAACTCAAACCCTTCATCACTTCACCTATGGTTCCCCCCCACCCACCCTGCTCCTCCTCCCCGTATCATTGAGGGTGGTCCCGCCTACACCGCTCACCAGATCCTTGACTCACGTCCTCGGGGCAGAGGGCTCCAGTACCTGGTCGATTGGGAAGGTTACGGTCCCGAGGAGCGATCTTGGATTCCGGCTTGGTTCCTCCTAGACCCTGAACTCATCCGGGACTACCGTCGTCGGGTATCCTCCACCCCAGGACCGTCAAGAGTCGGTCCTGGACAGGGGGGTACTGTCATGCACACTCGTAACACGACCGGCACTAGGACCTGGAAGTAATACGGTCGCATTTCAGGAAGCATAAAAGGAAACAAGATGGCGCCTCACATTGCTCAGTCATCGAGTCTACCCATGCTTTCTCCTCCATGTCGTGAGTAGTCACCATTTTGGGTTGTATTCCTGATTGAGTGTGTGTTGTTAGAACGCGGGTTTAATTGTGTAAACTCTTGCTCTCTACGTGAGAGAGTTCTAATAATAAATCGCGTAGTTATCCTGTCTGCTCGCGCTACTTCCGCGTTTGGGTTTACCATCCACGCTACACGGGCTAACTGCTAGTCTTCTGGTCATCCTCCGGTTGCTTTGTGACATCCAATTACGATACTACAGATACTTTATGTCTAATTACCTATTGTTGTAAAGTTAATCACACAGATTGTATTATATACAATATTTTCAGTGTGTAAGTGAATGTATAAAATGTCTAATGTATATTGTGTGTGTGTGTGTGTGGGTGTTATAAGAAAAATGAGGCGACCTCACCGGTTTCAAAGAATCAGTCCGGGAGCACGATAATAGAAAATGTCTGTCCTGTAAAGGTGTCCTGATGGTAAACAATCCTATGAGTTCTTAGAAGTCTCACAGTACAATACAGTGGAAAACAGCTCTGAGATGAAATGCCATCCGGGATTCCCCTTGCAATTTAAATACAATATAGTTACAGTTTTTGGCCACATGATGGCAGTGTAGGGAAAGGGGACAGAAATTTAGACAAGTGGGTTGGTATGCTTTACATTGTATATCCATGTCAAAGGCGTATAAGACTCACTTTGTCAAACTTAAGAACAAATCCGACTTACGAACGTGATCTCGGAACAGAACTCGTTCGTAAGTCGGGGACCACCTGTATATGTTAATCAAACAGAAATACAGACATAGATACAATCTGCACCCTTACATTTAGGGCATTGATGGCTCAGTAGATTAAAAATAGGATGGTTGTGTTTGGAAGATCATCTGGAGTAAAAGCTGTGCCAAGTTGTTGTGCAGATCAGATGATCCACCCAATTTCTTACTTATATTTGAAACATCACTGTGTGGCCACTTTGTCTGAGAGTGCTTTAGTCCTGATTGGCAGTAGTAGCTGCAGGTGAAGAAATGTGATTGACAGTAATGAACTGTTCAGACTATAGCAGGACTGCACTGGTTAAGTGCCCTCCTTGGGACTTCAGCATTCAGGAATGACAGACGGAAAAAGTATACACCAGCAGAAGCACGCCATTACAGTCAGCATTTCTGTTGTGTTCGAAGTGCAAGCATCGCATTTTGTCATTAAGGCATGTGCCAATAACCAGCTCTACAGTATGTCATGGATTTTCAGTAATATTCTTATAATGGATGCTCCCATTATGACAGCGATTAATCTGAGAGGAGAATGTCCACCTGCTAGGTATAATGATATTCTGCACCATGATGCTGAATCATGGATGTGGGTAGTTAAACTGTGCCCATTTTTATTGGACACACCATGTGATGATATTGTAAACCCTGATCAAAGATTAGGAGCGAGATAAAACAGAATATCAAAGCATGAAATATCTTTCCTGTATTTATGCTCCTTTAGAAGATAAGAAACAGTGCTGTAGTTTCTTGTTTTGTTCTGTGCATGTATGTGTGTGTGTTCGGAACAAAACTTTCCTGCAGATGCATGACTCTAGGGACTTTGCAGGTGTGAGTTCGCTTACACGGTATTAATGCAGCACAGCAAAATGCTGACATGACGTGCTAAACAAATCGAGACACACTTCAGAGTGGTTCAGTGTCAGGTTTGTGAAATAAAAATATACAAGCTATACAATAAAACATTCGTGGTATGGCAGAATGATGTTACAGGAAAATAATCGACTTCCCTATAGTAAAAGGAATTCCATTTTGCACTGTTGATTATTTTCTTATCAGAGCATCCCTCATAGTTTCCCCCCACTGCTTACAGTGAACGTGATGTACCACATTACATCCTGGTAAATTTCAACCTAGGTACTAAATAGTATTTGTTTTAGGAGAGCAGTATCTTCGGCTTCTAGGACATTAGTTTTTATTAGTTTTAATTTAACTAGATGTGATTGTATACAGTATACAAGAGATAGATTATATTATTAGATAGATATCTATTACACTATAAAGCTAAACTCTTTAGGACAAAACTCGTACACTCAAAATGGTTTTAATCAAATGACAGAGGTTTTCCTACAACAGGAATTCAAAAGTCAACAGTTTCTGATATTTTATAGCTGTCATCTATAGCTACATCATGTTAAAATTCAATCTGAGGCTTTATGTGTTTTATAAGCAGTACAGTCTAGATTACAGCAACACGGCCTGCATGATCAGATGCGTGCTTGGCTTTACAGGGTTCGTAAAATTTTCAGTATATGAAAATCAATATCGAATCATGCCTTTTAGACTTCAGGTGAGATCCAAAACAATGGGCTCCCATTCAAAAAACACACACACACACACACACACAAAAACATGCATCCGATCCATGGTTTTACTCTGATTATAAAATATCTGGACATTATTACAGGCTCTAAAATAAATGTTATTCCCAATCCGGCATTGTACTAATATGTGTAATGTTTTCCATAGAGAACCAGAGTGAAATTTGTTTTTATTTCAAGCGAACCTCTATGTCCTGTATACAACAGTAACCCGTAACACGGGTCTGTATGATCTGATCATACAGGTGATCATTAGCTTTAATGAAGACAACAGTGTGTCATTTTACTATCGGGAAATCTCACCCACGGCAATCTACAAAGTTTAATAAACCCCCACCAAAGATTTATAAAAAAAGATCCCCAGATTCCTTGCCTGTAGCCACACACTCTTAGGACGCAAACACGTTACAGTACACCTACATTACGACAGAGCTTTATCCATTTTTATCTCATTTTACTTATCTGAGCAGTTGAGGGTTAAGGGTCTTACTCAATAGGGGCAACTTGGTGGTCGTGGGATTTGAACCTGGGACCTTCCGTATTGCAATAGCTAAATGTTTTAATGCTAAAAATCTAAATCTGATTGGCTATTTATTTAATCGATTTTTAATTAATCTTATGTGTTAATCTTATAATCTTATACAGCATGAAGACCTTGAAGGCTTTAAGGTGGCACCACTGATGTAAATAAGCACACGCCTTCTATAAAGCATATATTTGTCATTTATTCTCATACTGCTTGATTATCACTATTCATTAAGAAAAGTATTTACTGAAAAAAGACTGAAGTCGTTTGATTGCGCAGCATAACAGAACACAGTTATGAGAGTAAAAACTGCTTTTATTTCTTTATATAATCGCCTGAGACACTAATGCACTTATCCCAGTGTTCCACTAGTGCTTGAATACCATCAAGATAGAACGTTTTTTCAGTACACCTGAGCAATGATCTCACTACCTGCTTCATGACTGAAACCCCTGCCTCCCAGGAACTCCCTTAATGGCCCAATCATGTGTAAATGAAAAAAAAAAGGTGCTGACCCTTGATGCTTTCCAGACCAAGGACATGCCTTTACATATTTTAGTAACGTCAATAAAACTAATAGTTACTGAACTCTACCCCAGTACAGATGTTCAATAATTGCTCTTCCCACTACCTCAACTCATACTTCATCAAAAAAAAGTACTGTTATGTGTTACATTGTTGTGTCTGTCATGTACCTCTTTGTTTGCACATCTGCACGTGCACTTTGTCTATTGTGTATTTTTGTATAGAAACTTGATAGTTCTTTTAGATTAACTTAAAAACGTAAAAATGTGTGTTGTAAATTTATGTTGTTGCACGTATGTAGCACCTTGGTCCTGGAGGAACGTTGTTTCGTTTCACTGTGTACTAACTGTATATGGTTGGAATGACAATAAAAGCCTACTTGACTTGACTTGACTCAGGATACTCATGAAATTCATGAACTGCTACTCAAAAAAGAAATATGATAAACTTTCCAACATTGCTGTGGTATAAGAGGGATCAAACATTTTGGGCCACACCACCATAGCACCTTACTATTGAATACTTTCTTATAAAATCACTCCCACAATTAAAATAAGCAGAACAACATCATGTAATTTTGGTCAGTATGGTTCTTTCATGTGGATTCGATCCATGGTGAGAGTGTAACCCCTTCTACTCCTCCGTTGTTCCCAACGTCGTCTTCCTGCAGCGCTCTTATCTCTTCCAGCCTGAGGAGCCTTTCATATAAATAAAAAAAACAGGAGTGTGTTTTCTCATGCCTTATTGATGGTAACTCATTCCACTCATCCACATTTAATGAAGGCTCAGAATAACAAAGAGCCCGGAACAAATTGGCTGCACTTCATCGGCCGCTCATGCCGAGTCCCCTTGGGTCGGCGTTTTCTCTCTTTTATTGAAAGAAAATGGACTCTCGGATGAAAGACTGTGTTTTCAATAAGACTCTAATGGGCCAGACTCCGACATCAAAACAAGCTGGTCTTGATTATACAGCGCTCAAATAAAATGAGTGAGGGTTTAGTCTGAGTAAGAGTTTGTGTCCTTCCTGATGAAAAGCAACACATATTGCATATTTGGTAAAATGATTTTAGTTTGTAAATTTAGGATTTTTTTCTTAATAATATGAAAATGTAGATTCAAAATTTATTTCATGCAAAGATGCATAAAATACTTTTTTATATATCATTCTACAAGAACAATAAGATTCAGTGTGAAGTTCTCCAGGAAGAAACTCCCGACCCCCACGTGTGTGTGCGGAATAGCTCAGCGTGGATGTAACTCATGTAACTATGATGCCAGCCTTGTCCATCGAGTGTGTCTGGCAGGCCTTTTGTTTCAAATCAGTTGCTGCCAGATGTGTTCCTGATGTGGGACAATGAACAGAAGACACTCTGATTGATTATTTTATTTCACGCTCTCTTTATATACCCTAATTATACACACCTTTACGAAATTCTGTTATTAATGTTTGTGTTAAAGCTTGGAAGTTACTTAACAATTTTAATGGCTGATGTTTGATGAACGTACTTTCTTTTTTATATTATGTATTTTGCATGTTCTCCCCGTGCTTGGCGGGTTTCCTCCCACGGTCCAAAGACATGCAGATTAGGCCAAGTGGCGTTCCCAAATTGTCCGTAGTGTGTGAGCATGTGTGTGCCCTGCGATGAATGGATTAGAACCCCACCTTGTGTTCTAAGTCTCCTGGGATGGGCTCCAGGCCCCCTATGACCCTGTATACAGGATAAAGTTGTATAGATGATAATAATTAAATGATGTAATAGAAAAAAATGAATCACACCACCAAGCAAAAAAACTAATAAATACAACAAAGTTCAATTAAATTATCACTGTCCATAGTCGTAGGAGTATTACTTGTATTTGGATTTATCTTTAATAATCTACACAGCAGAAATGAATACAATTTGGAATTTTTACACAGAAAACAATTTCTTGTTAGATATCTATTATATAACTCTATAGAATTGTGCTTCTTTTTTAAACCACTGCATACGAGACAACACATCTTGCGATATGGCACCAAAACAAATCTTCATTTAGACACATTAGTAAGAAGCGCACTTCCTGTAATCTTCGTCAAATTAACTCACTCTTGCAGGCACAGTGGCAGATGCCATGGTGTTGTTTTTAAGAGAAGCAAAATCACAGCCATGATTAAAAAGCAGCTGGAATAATTGAGTTGCCTTAACTAATTAAAACTACTGTGATTTATTCTGGGAGCACGTTATGATGAACGACAGAAATACACAGTAGTAGTTTCTGAGCCTGTTTTTTCTGACATTCGAACGTGGAGTTTTATGATGTACTGTATAACGACCCCACCAGGCATATCATTATCACTGCATGTTTATGTGGCACTTTAAATAATAAACCTGTAGACGGGCATCTCACGTGTCCACATACTTTTGCCACACAGTGTAGCTGTACACCAATTACACTTTAAACTCGAAAGGTTCGAGACATACACCATATGGCCCAAAGTATTGTGGACACCGAAGCGTCACATGTTTCTTCTCCAAACTGTTGCCACATAATGTTAAAATCTTAAAAGGGCATTAATAAGAAGACATGTAGTCACAAGTAAAGACGATGAGGATCAGGAGAAACTTCTACAGTACCTCGGGTGATGAGACACACTCTGAGGAAGATGATGCTGATAATCAAAATGAGAAGAAATTTCCCCATTTTTTTTCAAAAACAGTAATGTTGCTTTTTTTTCCCCATCTTATAAAAACATTATTTATTGAAATGCATTCTTTACTTTTTAGATTATGAAACGTGCACGTGAGACACTCGTTCTCGTGCGGGATTTCTTGCAGTTTATGAAGCTAAAAATGTTTTGCATCAGTCACTAGATGGCACTCACATGCCAATGCACCGGTGTTCAAGTCAACCCGGGACTTTAAGACTTAAACACATCCATTTATTTAATTTGAAATAAAGGTTTCACATTTTATACTGTACATAAGTCTTTGTAGACTCTTTGAAAATTGTTTAAAAATCTTTGATTATGTTATATGATCATACATACAGTATATATACATAACTTGTTTTCACAATAGTATGATTCAGCAAAAATATGAATATTAATCAGCCAGTCCTTTCAGTATAAATCAACCTTTCTCAGTGAGTAACCTCGGAACGCACATGTTTTATTGTCATTATTTTGGACATCTGTTTATGAGACCTGACCTTAACTGCCAGATTAAAATATCTGTATGCCTTATATGATTGATCCATTGTAACTGCTGATTAGATTCTGATCTCTATAACAGCAACGACTAGAGGATTAAAGGTCTAACATTTATGACCTTTCTCTGTATAATGTAACACACTTCAGATTACACTTTGTTGCAGCTTCACTTAGGATTAGTCGGTGTGTTTTAAGGCTCATTCTGGCATTGCCTTTTGTGTCCCTGATATTTTAGTATTTATAGTGGAAAATGTTAAACAAAATAAATAATATTTAATACTTTTCATAATTTAAACACATCAATAATGTTATACATTTTACACAGTTTGCTGTAAATTATTGCATAAAATAAAGTTTTTTAAAATTATTTTTTTATTTTTTATAGTTCCCTACAAAAATACAAAAATTTCTAAACGCGTTTTTATCTAAAGAAAAGTGAAATATTGTACTGGCGAGAAATCAGATTCAGAGTTTATTAAATATCTGCCTTTTTCTTTTTCTATTTTTTTTTATTATAACAATCTTTTAAATAATGGCATATAGGTTCGTAATCATAGTTCACAATTCACATCTTGACTGTTATATGTAAATTACAATATGTATCTTTAAGCTTGACTAACATTTAGTTTGAGACTTTTAATATGTCCTTTTTACAATAAAAAAAAGAATAAAAGATTTTTTCTTTTTTCTTTTTTCTTTTAAATGTAAGGTTCAAACGACACTCAATACCCTTAAGCCACCTAAATGACTCACTGACAACATACTGAGCTTTTTTTTGGCATGAATAAGAAAGTGCCCCCCCTGCTGGCTATCTCTGTTGTATGACCTGGCAAAGACCATATCATTACATGTGAAATGAGAAGCTGTCTTTATGTTCAGATGTTGTGTCATATAATGCACAATGATGCAAAAAATAATATGCATTCATACAACACCGTAAAAAAAGATAAATGCAAAATGACAATGAAAATGTCCGTTATTATAATATTTATAATTATAATTATTATTAATAATAATTTTTCATGCAGGACATAACAGCATTAATTATTTAAGTCATAACATTATTAATTGCATTATTTTATTCTTTAAAAATAAATGTAAGTATCTAAAATATCTTAGTGTTTCAAATTATTAAATTTGAATTAAAACTATTATTTGGTTACGTCTACTTACTGGTTACTATTTGGATATCATGCTACTTTTATAAGCATCTTGTTATTTCAAGACATTATTTCATTATTTATTCCAAACTTAATTAAGTAATTGTTATTATTTACATAATTTTATTTATTTTTTCCTTATATATATATTATTTTTTCATGAATTAACACCATTATTTGGTCACTTCTAACTATTATCTTGTTACGCAATTAAAGCTTTCATTTCGCTTTAAGTTTAAAGTTATAATTTTGTTATCAGCTGTTATCCCATGAATATTTTGTTATTTCAGTTTCAATTCAGGTCAGTTTATTCATATAGCGCTTTTAACTCCGGTCAGCGCCGCAAAGCTGCAATGCAAAATACTGGAAATGAGTTCAAAAAGTGTGAGGAAATATGTACAAATCAAAATGATGAGATTGCATCTGATGAACAGGCCAAGGACAATGGTGGCAAGTAAAAACTCCCTGAGATCGTAAGAAGAAGAAACCTTTACAGAAACCAGACTCAACTGGGAACCCGTCCTCATTTGGGTGATAACGGATAGCAGGAATTGATCTGCAGTCATACTGTGTGCTAGGAGGCTGGAAATTCAGTATAACAGGAGAGGTGTTTTGTTGGTGATTAAGTTAATAAATAAGGTGTGTAAGTCAGTAAAGTTAATATGAAGTCTACTTCTGTTGTTGGTGATGCAGGTAATTTCAAGATAATGCACCACTGTTTTCTAATATATTAAATGATATACCCTGTCAGTATTGAAAGCAATAAAAATGTATTCATTTAATTTCATTTGATTCATTAGTTAATTGTTACATTTTATAAAAATAAGAAGTAAACTGCATGTAGTTAAATTATCATTGAATGTGCAATTATTTCAAGTTTTTATTTTCACTATTTTAAGTTATGTATGCATAACATCAAAGACATGTCTTTGCTTCAACTGAAGATAAAATCATGAAACGATCCGATGATTTGAATGATTAATGAAGTCAAAGTAGTGAAACAGTTACTCAAAACATTCATGCTTCCTGAAATACTAAGAACAAGACACGGAGTTAAAATCCTGACATACTATCTAAGAATAACAAGACATTAAGTTTAACGAATGACATTTTAACCTAAAATATGGATATGTTAGGTGGAACTACTGAGATATTATATATATATATATTTTTTAAAAGATCTTACAAGGAAATATAAAAAAAAACCCTCAGATGACTTTGTTAAAGAGTCCCATATGTGTGCTCCACCAGAATCTTTCCTGATGTATGGAAATGAGAGTAAACAAAGCACGTTCAGAATAAATGTGCATTTTAAACATCTCGTAACTCTGACAGCTTATCAAATTAACATTGATTTACAATGAGATTGGGTTAGATCTTTTTCTTCTTCTTTTTTTTCTTCTGCCAGCTTGTCAGAAGATGCTTTAAATCAAGTTGTTTAGCTCACCCACCATCTCATTTCAAATTGAAATTTTGAGCCACAGCGGTGAATGCGGGCACCATATTGCCTTCTTAATGACACGATGTCTGTGTCTCTTCAAGAGACTCAGGAAAGGAACAGATGGCCTGCATGAGAGATATGGCAACAAAAATGTGTGTGTGTGTGTGTGTGGTTGCTTCTTTCTCAAGTCCTTCTTGAGGAAGTGTGGCCACCTGCTGCTGAGTGTTTGACATCAGGCTAACCTGACTCTCCCACCTGCTGCCTCCCGCTGCGGCTGTTTTCCTCAAATGCTCGTCTATACTTACACTCAGATAGACACATTATTTGATGGACACCCAAACATCCCCCCGCAAAAAAAAAAAGAAAAAAAAAAAGCCAAATCCGGAGAAAACTTAGTAGAGAACACCTGGTGAGGGGATGAAAACATCTGCTGCATGTCCATAATTTATTTCTTTTCACTAACAGTATATCCAGTCTTTCTTTGTCTGTCCTTGTACTTACACAGTTTGAACTGTAGATGGTGTACCAGCACATTACATCTGCAATAAATCAATCATCTGGGGGACCTTCGATAACATCACTACACCTCAACCACTTGTAATTAGGAAGTCTGGCTTGCAAATCATTTACGGCTTTTTCCTTTTCTCAGGATCACTTTCATTGGATCATTTGATCAGGTTTGATGCCCTTCCTGCTACACCCATTTCTCCAGGATTTGGACTACCACTAAGGATACCCTGTATCTGCAGTGGTTGGGCATAGGGTTAAACCAGAGCCTCAGACCTCTGAGCCATCACTAACATGGGCATTCATTCATTCATTCATTCATCTTCTATACCAATTATCCTGTTCAGGATTGTGGAGGCCTGAAGCCTATCCAGGAGACTTTGGACACGGTATCAATCCATTGCTTGGGCACACTACAGTTATTCTGGGAACACCAATTAGACTAATCTTCATGTATTTGGACTGTAGGAGGAAACCAGAGTACCCCGGAGGAAACCCATAAAGCACAGGAAGAGCATGCAAACTCCATGCACTCATACCCTGATGAGGGACAGTGCGGGGACACAGTGAACAGAATGTGCGAATAAGGGAGGTGCCGGACCACCATGCTGCCCTAAGGGAGCATCTCATAGGAAATGAATCCACAACACAATAACAGTGGTAGCTCAGTGTTTAAGACTACTGAGAATTTACCCAAATCAGGTTGTGTGCCTGAAAAATACTTCCAGTCATGAGGAAAGAGTGTAATTCAGTTGTATGGAAGGCACATAATTTTCCCTCCTGTTCAGCAACATCACCTTGGTTCCGCTCAAGGCTTCATGACTTGTTATACCTGTTCTCAACATATTATTTGTAATGTGCTACTTGTTCCTCCAGCAATGTCTGTGAGACCTTGGACATGTAGCTTTGATTGTGTTGAAGGGCCAAAGAAGCTGCGATTCACTACGAAATCTGAATACTGCCTGGAGCCTGGCATCACCTAGCAACAGCTTCCTACCGCAACTATAATATAAATCCTTGTGCTAACTTCACTGAAAGTTGCGGACTCCACTGGGATGCCCGTCTGTGTTTTTTTTTTTTTTTTTCTTCTCATGTTTTGACGCCTCTCACCTTTCTCTAATTCTAAGCCTGGGGTGTGTAAGCTTACAAAATGGCTACAGTTCATTCCAAGTGTTATCAGTGTAATATGCTATACGTGCTTGAAACATTGGCTGCACAGATACTTTGCTTCTTTTCCAATGAGGAAAAAAAATAATCCAAGAAAGGTCAAATGAGATCAGCAGGTAGACGTCTGCATCGGCACCGGAATCCTGCGGGACCCAATTTAAAAAGTGTGTTTTTCATTTTCCTGAAGACAGATTTGGGCAGTCGGACAAAAAAAGAAAAAAAAAGCGTTGTCTAACATGGGGGGGTACTGGGAACTTTCAAGCATTCATTCATTCAAGGATTCATTAGCAAAATATCGTGTAAAACAAAAATGGCAGTAAGAGCATGAAGGACTGTAGGACTGTATCTCTTTAGGAGTTAGAAGGAGTGAACTCACAATCATGTTCATGAAACCAGTTTGAGACCATTTTGTGACATGGTGCATTATTGTTCTTCGAAGTAGCCATCATAAAATGCACAAATCCTTATAGAGAGGTGTTGCCATTGACACAATGTTAGAACTGGTCCTAAGGAATCACCACCTCCAATACCACATCCAGCGACACCTGAACCCAGCTGACTCATAGGAGGCAATGCTGATGAGGGCGTTTGCTGTTCTAGCCCATTTATCACAAGGTTTGTCATACATTCATGTCATGCGTTCTGAAATGCTTTTCTAATTCCATTTGAAGAATCTCATCATTCTTCTTTGAACTCTCGCATCAACATGATGTTTCAACTCATAGAGCTGCCTTAAACTGTATGCTTTTTTTCAGCACCACTAAAGAGTATTATCCATGTGTGTCAGCAGTTTTTGAAATACTGAAACATGCTTGCTTGGCAGCAACATGATCAAAGTCACTGAGATCACATTCCTGCTCATTTTGACATGATTTGATGTGATTTAAATTAACCAATGCCTTTGAAATCTAGCTGTCTGGTTTTATACTTTCTGCTCCTGCCGCATAATTGGTTGACTGGGTACTGGCATACTGTAAATGTGCAAAAGTGTTGGTGGTACATGAATAGGTGAATGTAGGGTTCTATAAGTAGTGTTTAAGGCAAAATGGGACTTTGAATTGTGCAGAATAATGGAACACAAAAACTCCCTTTATTCCCTGCTACACTAATGTACCTATGGTAGGCCAGGAACTCCCCCAAAAATGTGGAAATGACTTGGAGTTAGATCAGGATACGGGGGATGTGACAATAACTCCCAGCCGAGTTCTTGTAATATAACTGGTGAACGCTTGTGTGGACAGTCCCCACAGACAGACGTTTCTTACACAAGTTGGTGACAAGTATTCAAGTCCATTGATTCTTGAGGATCAGGCTTTCCACTCAATGTTCTGAATGTGCCAGTAACTCCCAGCCGAGTTACTGTAATGTACGAGTTGCAGGTGGCCTTTTAAATCACTCGATTTCCACAGGAGCGACTGCAGTGGGTTCCGAACCACATCGCCCAGGATTGTGATTCACGGATGTTCAGATGTCTTTAAAACATTAGCACTATTCAATTGTTTTACTGCGGCTAAGAATTTCATCACCATACTGCGTACTGTTTTTACTCCTTCATTCATGAGAAATTTCATCCCGTTTGACTTGAACACCCCTTGTGGATTCAATCTTTAAAAAACTTTCCCACAAAATTCCTTATCAGATCAGGATACAACCTTTTTACCTTCCCTGAGTTTATTTAAGAAAAGATACAAACATTAACCCCGGGCCTGACCTTAACATTCATAACCTTTAATTGTGAATTGTGTGAATTATTACAAACATGTGAGCAATTCTATATATTAAATTCTATATATGCCATACAATTACACTGAAACTGCCTTTCTGGTGTTGAAGCTGGCTTGTGAATCTCTGCCCGAGTGTTTACGTACACTGTGGTGCACAGCTTGAACACACAGCTAAACAAGATGGCAGCTTGATAAGTATTTTAATTAAATTTCCTATTGTTCTCGGATCAATCCGGCACTTGGTGCAACTGTTTGAAATCGGCATCAAAAAGCTCTTCGTCGGCTTTCGTCTCCGAGCGCCAAGTTTGTCCTGCGGATTTTGTTTTATTTGATCTTAAGTCAAATAAACATCGCTTCGTTCAGCGGAAAGCCCCAAAAAGTAGTTGCGTGGATGCTGTGTTTCGAAAGATCTCACACTGTTTGTATGTGTGCACGCTGTTATTTCTGCTCATTAGCTCCACATTTTAATACACATATTAGCTGCACTTGCATGCTTTCATTACAGAGACCCTCCACATGTGTAGTTATTATAGATACACACTCCACATGTGCACTTACTTTAGATGATTGCACAGACTACACTGGGAAATGAATGAGCTAAAAGAAGGGCTAAGCTTCAAGTCAGATTGGTTATATGGATAAAACATGGAGGGAAAGTGCCTTATACTGTATCTGAGAGAGCGCGAGAAAATCCAATAAATCTCTGACTATTGTAAGTTTATAGCTGGGAGGATTACTTTAATACCTTACAATTTTTTTTTCACAGATATACTGTGCAGTAATGTGCAAAGACACACCTCGTTTCTTCATATTTTGCTTCTAAAGAGCCAGACATTCTTGCATTTTTAATGTAGTCTAGAGCAATAATTCTCCAGGCTTCTTAAAGGACTTTTTTTTTTTTGCCTCTCATTATCAGTCCAGTCCCTGTACCTTTTGTTTGTCAAGCCACACAGTGACCTATGAATCATTAAAGCATTAAAACAAAAACAAAAAATCTAACTTAAGGCATGACCCAGTGAGAATCAGGTGCAGATGATGAAAAGATGATCAGGCCGGTGATTAGTATACTGGTGATGCTGAATGGTTGGAACAGACAAGCGAGGAAAAGAGGTCGCTGCTGAGGTTGTCACATAAACCACCAATTTTTAAATTGTATCTTAAGGTGCTTTGCAGCCTGTCACAGTAAAACATTTGTTCTTTACATGTCTTTGATTTAAAACAAAATGAAAAAATGAGGAAGGGGGCAAAACTGAGCAAAACTTTGTGTAGTTATTGCTGTTTTGAATTGACAAAAAAAATCATAGTGACACTAAAGTGAAATTTCAAGATCATCTTATGGAATGTAGGAGAAGCCCTTCTGATGGTAAAATCTGAACTGAAAATCCATCAATTCATTAATATAAGAAAGGTGAATTACATACACTCTCACTCATCATCTATACCGCTTAATCCTATATTCATGGTCACGGGGGTGGGGGGTGGGCTGAAGCATATTCCAGGAGACTTCAGGCACAAGGCAGTATATACCCTGCACAGGATGCCAATCCATCGCAGGCCACACACATACACACATTCATTCACACACTACAGCCAATTTGGGAATGCCAATTAACCTAACCTACATGTCTTTGGACTGTCGGAGAAAACTAGAGTACCCGGAGGAAACCCACCATGCACGCAGAGACGGGAATCGAACCCAGACCCTGGAGGGGCAAGGCGACAGTGCCAACCACTACACCAACATACATTTACATACAGTATGAGCGAAATAGAATATTTGTTATGCTTTAAATGGCACCTTCAGGTTCCGGGTTTGATTCCCACCTCCTAGTATGTGTGCATGGAGTTTGCATGTTCTCTCTGTGCTTGGTGGGTTTCCTTCCACAGTCCAAAGACGAGCAGATTAATAATCAGACTAATTGGTGTATCCAAAGTGTGTGTGTGTGCACACCCTGTGGTGGATTGGAACTCCGTCCAGTGTGTACCCTGCATCATTGCCTAAGTCTCCTGGGATACGCTCCAGTCCGCTACATGACCCTTTATACATGATACCGTATGGTAGACGGTGAATGAGACGACAACGATGAGAATGTTACTCTTTGGATAGCTCTGTCCTTCTTTCAGGATTGAGCGAAAGTTTTTTGTGTTAGTTCTCCAGAGCAATGAAAATTCACCTTGAGATAAAAATTCCCAATTTTTGATCTCAGCATTTTATTGATTTTATCCCACGTCTTCTTTTATAGCCGGTCATCGCTGTGAGCCACACCGACAGATGCAGATCCAGGATGTCTTCCAGCTGTGGGTTGGTGTGTTTGGCTCTGTACTGTAGAAGATCCCCCTTGAGGCACTCGGGAGTTGATTAGCAGCTTTCATGGCATATGATATACACAACTCGATTGTCTTGATATGAGAGAGAGATGGATAGCTTTAAGATAGTCAGGAAAACCAGATAGAAGATAAGGGTTAAAAATAAATGGGTGGCATTTTAAATCTGATTGCTTTAATAATCCAAGAACACCATTCGGATTTAAGACAAACAGCTTTTCATACAGATTCATCTTTATTTTTACTGGACGCTAGGAGGTAGAGTGATGAACACGCCACACAGTATCAACTTGTTGAAGTTCAGTGTTTGTTCAAGGACTTGGTGAAAAATGATTCAGTCAGTCATTCATTATGCTCTCCATGCAGTCGCAGCTGAATTTATTGAAGGGCCGTTAAGAGTCAACGAGTTCACTCTGAGAGTTCCCAAGGCCGGTATCGACTTGTTGATTGATTGCCAGTGGATTTGCCCGATAGCCAACGCTGCTACTTTTCACTGCTTCTAGAAAATGTTTAGACTGAAAGGAACATCCTTTGATCCTGCTTGATAATGCGATGAAAATGATGAATACCACAGTGATGATAAATGCAAATCACACAAATGTGGTCGGGTGTGTATTTTCAAGGCACTGGGGTGGCACTGTCTATTAAAACACAGTCATATACAAGTTGGCACAAAAGTCTGGATCTACAAGCAAACATGCAAATGCTGTTAGATTTGTCACCAAATTTTCAATGTGTACATGAGAATGAGTTCTGTTTAAGGGGCTGGAATAAAATGGAAAAATATCATCCTTATGAATATCTCTGTTTCATAACTGCAATTTTTCTATCTGTACCACCCAATTTTAGCTTTTTGCTATCTGTACCACCCAAATGAGGATGAGGTCCCTGTTGAGTCCGGTTCCTCTCAAGGTTTCTTCCTTTATTTCATGTCCAGGACAGTTTTTCTTGCCACTGTGGCCTCCATCTTGCTAATCTGGGACTAACTGAACTGAAGATGCATATTTTTGAAAAATATTTTATAACATATATTCAGAATTGTATTCCTGTTTGCAACAATGTCTATTGTTAAAAGTGCTATACAAAGAAAATTCAATTCACTTGATAACGACTGTAATACTGTAGTTGGCAAATTACTATAAAATAAGAGGAATAAAACACTTCAGGATGTACTCCTACACACGTGGACAAAATTGTTGGTACCCTTCGGTCAATGAAAGAAAAACTCACAATGGTCACATAAATAACTTTAATCTGACAAAAGTAATAATTAAAAAAAATTCTAGGAATGTTAACCAATGAAAGTCAGACATTGCTTTTCAACCATGCTTCAACAGAATTATTAAAAAAAAATAAACTCATGAAACAGGCCTGGACAAAAATGATGGTACCCCTAGAAAATACTGAAAATAATCTGACCAAAGGGACATGTTAATTCAAGGTGTGTCCACTAATTAGCATCACAGGTGTCTACAATCTTGTAATCAGTCAGTGGGCCTATATATAGGGCTCCAGGTAGTCACTGTGTGGTTTGGTGACATGGTATGTACCACACTCAACATGGACCAGAGGAGGAGGAAAATTGATGGCAAATCAAAGAGACGGATAATCCGAATGGTAACAAAAGAGCCCAGAAAGACTTCTAAAGAGATCCAAGGTGAACTTCATGCTCAAGAAACATCAGTGTCAGATCGCACCATCCGTCGTTGTTTGAGCCAAAGTGGACTACATGGGAGACGACCAAGGAGGACACCATTGTTGAAAACAAATCATAAAAAAGCCAGACTGGAATATGCCAAACTACATGTTGACAAGCCACAAAGCTTCTGGGAGAATGTCCTATGGACAGATGAAACAAAAATTGAACTTTTTTCCAAGGCAAATTTTGCTAATTATACTTGAAGCATATCAAGAAAAGAACACTGTCCCTACTGTGAAACATGGAGGAGGCTCTGTTATGTTCTGGGGCTGCTTTGCTGCATCTGGCACAGGGTGTCTTGAATCTGTGCAGGGTACAATGAAATCTCAAGACTATCAAGGGATTCTAGAGAGAAATGTGCTGGCCAGTGTCGCAGGTCATGGGTCTTGCAACAGGACAATGAACCAAAACACACAGCTAAAAACACCCAAGAATGGCTAAGAGGAAAACATTGGACTATTCTAAAGTGGCCTTCTATGAGCCCTGACCTCAATCCTATTGAGCATCTTTGGAAGGAGCTGAAACATGCTGTCTGGAAAAGGCACCCTTCAAACCGGAAACAACTGGAGCAGCTTGCTCATGAGGAGTGGGCCAAAATACCTGCAGAGAGGTGCAGAAGTCTCATTGACAGTTACAGGAATCGTTTGATTGCAGTGATTGCCTCAAAAGGTTGTGCAACAAACTATTAAGTTAGGGGTACCATCATTTTTGTCCAGGCCTGTTCCATGAGTTCATTTTTTAAAAATAATTCCGTTGAAGCATGGTTGAAAAGCAATGTCTGACTTTCATTGGTTAACATTCATAGAATTCTTATTTATTATTAATTTTGTCAAATTAAAGTTATTTCTGTGACCATTGTGAGATTTTCTTTCATCGACCGAAGGGTACCAACAATTTTGTCCACGTGTGTATACCGTTAGTACCTGCTGGTGACAAGTTTAAAGCTTAAAGCTAAAAATAAGCTGACCTGCTTCAGTGTAATCAGACATATTATTTCAGCTTGAAGTCCATGTGCATGTCTGTCTGACTTTCTGTACAGCAGAACTCTCTGTCTAACCTATTAATACAAAGAAATGAAATTTTGTAAGGATGAGTAACTTGCGCCTTGTTTACACCAAGCTGTACTTCTTTCGTCGTCAGCCAAATACACTGTCACATGACTGTTCATAACATCACTTTTACTCAACATTTCTATTTGACCGCCTAACACTCTTAGTGCAAATATTTTACGCGCCTTTACCTCGGACCCTTGCGTACATGTTTGCTCTGTGTTTTATCTCATAGTGGCGCTTCATATGACTGCTTTAATCCACCATACGAGATAAACTGGTTATAAAGTTCCCGTAGGAAGAATAAACATGTAATGATCCATCCATACATCACCAAAATTAAACACACCTTTTTTTGGAGTACGCCATGCTTTTGTTACGTGTTTATTTGCGTTTCGTGAGGTTTGAGCTCTTTTTTGTATTCTTGTTTGTGTGTCTTCCGAATTCTGTGTATTTACGGTAAACTACCACCTCAGTTGGTTCTGTCAAGTGACATGTATAGCGCCACCCACATATAGCCATGCCCACTTTGAGGGCAAAAGTTCTATATTCGTCCAAAAAAAGGCAAAGCCTGCTGTGAGGTCATCTGGTAAAACTGCTCATAACGTTCCTTCTACTCAACATTATGATTTCATTTATGGCACAGATTTAACTTCAGGCAAATACAGAAGAACTGGCAAAGTTCCATAAAATTATTTCGAGCCAGTTTTGTGTGATGGTGAAACAAAACTGTTTATCATTTTGATTCATACACCTTGCATACAAACTTACTTCTTTTATTGTGTGAAGCTGCTTTGCAACAATGTCAATTGTTAAAAGCGCTATATAAATAAAATTGACTTGACTTGACTTTATACAGACATACGGACAGAAACTTTTCTCAGGGTTCCTTGTCCTGTCCATGTATGAAACAAAGATGTTATTGAAAGAAAAAGTTCTGACCTATATATATATATATATATATATATATACACACACACTACAGTTATTCCAGTGGTAAAAATAACTCAGCTTGACGCTGTCCCCTATGTCCCCACCCCCATGTCCTGTGATATGTGATTACATAATGTATACTCAACACATCAAGTGCCATGGATTTCCATATATTTTTTTCCAACAATGTATAATGCCTTATGAATGCCTCATAACACGTTATGAAGTATAATATACCATGCACATCACTTTATTTTTCATTGCTTTCATTATAGTGTCCTGGACTGTAGAACTGACAATATTTGGAGATTTATAGTTGCATGTTGATAGTAGCTAAATATTCCTTGTAATACAAATTGAATCAGACCAGCTCCACATTCTGCCTCTGATTTTCAATTATCTCTGCAGAGCAGCAGCATGCATCATCCACTTTGGATTAACAATTAGATGATTATTGTTGCTATGGTTATTAAGCAGATAAATGGTCTGTAAGTGCATATGCCTATTTTTTCCCTTGCTAAATCCAACAAATTAAGTACAAATTGCTAAGCTTTTTTTTTTAATTAATTAACCGAGAATAGATATGTAATCACTCATAATTCTCAACAGAGCTGAGCGTTAGAACTTTTCACTCACTGATGTAGAAACTTATGAAAGTACCATCTTATTACAAATGGTTCATTCTTCTGGGGCAACGATTTATAGATTCTGTGTGGGTGATCATGATGATGATGGAGTCCATACAGTAGGATTACATAAAATCCAGAGCCTAGCACTGGAATATGTAGCTTAGTGTTGTCCTTACAATTCACCTTCATTAGCTAATGAGTGCAATTAATTCATTGTATTAACCCACTCCTCAAACCCTTATCTTCTTACCGCAATCCTGTTCTCCACGCATCACTGTTTGAACTACAGCCTGCATTTTTTCCCCCGTTTGACTGACATTTCCATTTATTCTTCATGCATAGAGGAATATACTTTATATAGACTCACTAACAGACTCAATAGTGAACCCTTGTACAAATGCTCATTTACAGTATGCAAATCATCTTTTCTGTCAATCATGTGACACCAGCACAATGGCCACATTCATGCAGATACAGTACAGAGCTTCAGGTTCATTTTGACAGCATAATCACCGTCCCGTTTTGGTGAGTCCTGTCTGCTGTTGTATGCCATTGTCTTTAAGGTTTCTCGTTTTTGTCGTTGCTGGTCTGAGATGCTTTTCTGCTCACCATGGTTATATGGAGTGCTTATTTGCATTCCCGTAGTCTTTCTGTCAGGTCGAACATGTCTGGCTGGGTCTTTCATTAACAAGGTTCAAATTCAACCTGGATGTTTTTTGTTTTCGGCACCACTCTGACTAACACTATCACACTAAGAAGCATGAACTGTTACAACAGTGTATAAGATCTCTTTCTCCTTCTTCTTCATCTTCTATTTTTCTCATATTTATCTTGTATGTCTCATCTATCCACTTCCCCCTTCCTTTCTTCTCTCTCTCTCTCTCTCGTCTCTTTTCATTCCCTCCAAGTCTCCCGTCTCTCATCACCCCCCTCTCTCCATCATCCGGAGTGGTATGTTCCCAGCTACTACACACTCCTAGGTTTGCCTCGCAGTCAATCAGACAGCCTGAGCACTTCACACACACACACACACACATACTCACACAGTCACAGACGCACTCGGACACGCCGTCTCTGACAGCACCTCACGCTGCAGCATCGCTTCCTGACGGAAGGCGCGTGTGTGGCGGTCTGCGAGTGTGTCTGTCAGGATGAGCGGCAGCAGAGTCGTGCTGTGAGTGGATTCCCTGCACATCCCATCACAGCGAGCTCGAGCGTGCTTCATCTTCCAGCCGCATGTCTTCTCCACGATCCAGCAGCAGCAAGAGGAATTCCTGTAAGTAATCTCCTCCACGTGAGTTCTTACCCCAGCTGAACATGTGTGCGTGTGTAGGTGTGAACGTGGGCATGTGCGCACTGTCTGGACACAGGAAAGTGGTATTTGGGTGTGCTAAACGTGTGTGTGTATGTGAGGGGGAGGAGGGGGATCGAGACACTTGTCTCGATCAGGATGTTGGACTGCAGTTTAACAGCTACTTGTGATGCTTCGAATGTTTCGATCTCATTATGACCGGTGATGTAAGTTTTCAGACAGTTTGATGATATCAGATTTGTGTGATATCAGATTTCTGGCAGATATAAGTTGACCGTTGAATCGTGAGGGAGAAAGCTGTTGTTTACATCATAGTTGTCGGTCATTTTAATTTTACTGAACCATATGCATGACTATATGCTGTTATATCAATGGACGACATCTCGTCAACTGAGATGCTTGTGTGTCATATCCTGTCATGACAGCTCATGACAGGGTATGATGTGTAATTCCTATAATATATTACTGAAAGTGGTGACATCTGTCATGATAGTATGGCCTGACCACTAGATGCAAACTGTCATGCCAACTTGTATCACGGGAATGACATGACACTCATGTCACTGGGGGAAAACTACTGTACAATGACATCATGACAAGGTATACCATGACACTTTGGACATAAACCCATCATGACAAGGTATACCATGACACTTTGGACATAAACCCATCATGACAAGGTATGACGTTACATTTATGTCACTAGGCTTCACTGTCATGACCAATCATAGCATGACATCACATGACATTCTTATATTACTCTAATGACAACACATGACCAATGACATCACTGGACAAACTCTCATATGACACCTTGTGACAGGATGTGACTTGACATTCTTTAATAACCAGAGATGGACGGTAATTAAGTACATCAACTTCTTTACTGTACTTAAGGACTTGAGTATTTTTGTCAGTGGATTTTTTTTTACTTTTACTCCTACATCCTACAGCAAATATCTGTACGTTCTTAGTATTTGACGAAGTAACCTGCTGACTGTTAGATATAATTGTTTGACTTGTCTTCCCTCCACGAGATCCTTAATCATGTAGTTGGTGTTTGAAATAAGAAATAAAAAACACAGCACATTAACAGTCTGGAAGGAAAGAGGAAGTCTTTTCCTATGACTTAAAGAGTACATTTCTTGGTACATTTCATATTTAAGTAAATTTGAAGGTGACTCCTTTGGTACTTTTACGCAAGATAAAGTTTTACCGTAAATGGAGGACTTGAGCTTGTATTTGAATAGTACTCAGAATATCAGTTAAGACAACTTATAATATGGCATGACCTTATTTTAATATCACTGTCATGACCGACATGATATGGCATGACATTTGTACATTATTCAATGTTAAATGTCACAGTAGTATGACTTAAAAATGAACTGTAATGACAACTCACTGAATATCGCTAGACTTTACATTCAATTCAATTTTATTTGTATAGCGCTTTTAACTATTTTCATCGTCGCAAAGCAGCTTTACACAATCAAAAGAATTATTTAAGTTTGTATGGAATGTGAATGTGTATGAATCAAAAAATGGTCAGATAGCCCCTGATGAACAAGCCGAGGGCGACAGTGGCGAGGAAAAACTCCCTGAGATGGCAGTGGGAAGAAACCTTGAGAGGAACCGGACTCAACAGGGAACCCATCCTCCTTTGGGAGAACAGAAAGCAGGAATTGATCTGCATTCATACTGTGTGTTGGGTGGCAGGCAGTTCAGTATAATAGTTGATAATAGGTGTTAATATGGAGTCCAGGTAGTTATACCCAGGTAGACGACTCATGGCAAGCTATGACATGACATTCTTATTTGACCGGGTGTTTTTAACAGTCATGACAAAGAAACACAATCTACAAAGAGATGGCTATGTCAGCATATGATGCAGAGGATTACTACTTTTGTTAGCACAATACTCTGCTTCCTGATCCATGACGTTCACTCTCAGCAGGTGATTGTGAAAGAAGGGTTTCGGATAAATGATTACTGTGAAGAGTCTTTTTTATAAAAGCACACGCACTGCCAAGTCCATTCAGATTTGTGTTAAATATTAATAATGTTGTAGTCTCTGAACAGCAGCGTTTCCCATCACCAGCACTGCATGAGTCAAAACTATGTTAAGAGTCATCTGTTGTGATCATTCTTTGTCTCTCTTTTTGCTCTTCTTCTGTCTCGGGCTCCTACATTACACTGTGTTCTTCACACCGTAATTATTTCACAGTGCTGACAGCGGGGGGCATGGATTTGGCTCAGAGGCCAGTAATTTGTGCATGCATGCAAACGAAAAACGGTGTGTCTGTGGAGAAAGCGAGGTTCATTAAAACTAGTTAAAGGATATTTTTAAAGGAAGAAACAATGCATTTATTGTTTGTTATTTCAATTTTTTGTGGACATAATTTGATCCTGTGCAATAGTTGACCATTGCTAAAAGCACTATACAAATAAAATGTTATTGAATTTAATAATTGAAAAATTGAATTGAATAGGAGTAGTTCAGTTACAGAAATTGCCTTAAGCAGATTATATGAATTAATTCAACACCTGGAATGTTTGAAATATGGTGTAGCTTATCATTTTCATGAGTCACCACACCTAAATAATATGTTGCTGTTACTTTATGTTATCAATTGGTTAACTTTGAAGTATATTTTTTTAATTATGGAGATGGGGTTAGTAGATCTGTTGCTAGACTTAATGTAGAAGTAGAATTTATCGGAAAATAGAAACAGCTGGAAATTAGATAGTAATAAATGATAGATGATTCTGCAACACTAAACCTTTTAACGTCTTGTTCAACTTTTTGGTAGAGCATTACTGATTCTAATGCACTATATCATATTTAAAAACATGTTGAACATTTTTCTCAATTTCCCAATTTTATTAATCTTAGTGAGCCACCTCTACCACTCAGTTAAACTATAATATGGTAAAATAAATAAATAAATAAATAAATAAAATATCCTTTTTACCATACAATAAGAAATAAAGTGGATCTAATGCCCAAAAATGTTTGTGCTCTTGCATCACCACACAAACCTTTAGCATTTTCTGTGAATTTTCTCTCTGTAAATATATTGATAGTTTTACCATGAAGTAACATCTCAACCATTTGGAAGCGGTGTCTAAATTAAAAAGACTATAGTTGCCCCAAGGAAATGAAAAAAATCAATCAATCAATCAATCAATCAAAGAAAAAAAATTGCATTGCTTTTTTTGTTGTTACTCAGGATGTGCTAATTGTGGCTAACATTTTTTCTTAAAAATAAAAAAGCCAACTAAACACTAAAACATTAAAGGTCCTCGTTATATTTTCAGTATGATTTTTTAAAAATATATTTAAACAAAGAATTCCTTAATATTTTTTATAGTCAGAAAGGCATAAAGTTTGGTAGAAAAAAAATAAGGCAGGTACTTTTAGAAATTCTATGTTCACAAGCATATAACTAAGTTCTAGGTCAGATTTGATTGCAGCTTCTATGAGGGCTTGATAGTTTGACTGAGATGTTGGTGTGTCAGATTCCCCCCTCACGTGGAGAGCTTAGGCACTCACTTCCATGTTTTCTAATGGTTATATTGCCATGCACCTTTCGTTTTGATTTATGTCTTGTCTCCTCCCATGTTGTGTCATTGGTTATTTCCCTAATGTAGCTTGATCACATACACCTGTTTTGAGTTTTCCCTAGCCTTGTCTGTGCACTTAACTCCGATTTTGCATCTGCATGTTAATGATTTTGTTCGTTTCTAATTCATGTTCTTTTTTCAATCGTTTAGATTTTTGTTTTCATTTGTTCAACATCTAAACACACACACACACACACACACACACACACACACACACACACACACACACACACACACACACACACACACAAAAAAAAAAACTGCACCCCCTGTAAAAATAGGCCTACCAATTGGAGCAGAAGGTTCACCCATGTAACAAGATGCCATGTTTTACCCCACCAGCCTTTGAATGCTTGAATGCAACAACACCCATGCTCCCTGCTATAGCACTGGTGGACCCGAATTTTTAGGAAAAAAGGTAGCTAAGGCTCATGATGTCCTATCCCGTTGACCCAGCATGCTGATGAGCAGAAGTCCTGATCACACAAGCCTGGGAAATATTGAAAAATGTATAAAAAAAATTTGAAATGGGAGCTTCTTTTTATCTGGTATGAGGTTCTCCATTTTTTTTTTTTTTTGTTAAATTGAAGTAGGGGTGGGGTGATGCAAGACCCTGCCCGAACCCAGTTATGAAGGCCAACAAGGCAGCCTCCAAAGCAAACTTAAACTAGAGGAAGAACGCAAGCAACATCCAAGCCAGGAGATTAAGATGAGGCATCGCAGATGAGAGTATAAACCCTTATATGTGCAACCGGTCTTGATCGCTGACTCAACCATAGGTGTCCCTTTGCTTTGATGCATGTTTTGTCTCCTTCCATGTTGTGCGATTGGTTCATTTATTCCCTATCGTGTCTTGATCATGTCCACCTGTTTTAAGCTTTGCCAAGGCTATTTACACAGGCTATTTAAGGCTATGCTTACATTACAAGCCATGTTGTTTAATTCTATTTTTGTTTTTGCTCAGATTTTAATGTGATGACCGCTCACATTCATTGATTCATTACATTCATTACAGATGACTTTTATCTGAATCGAACATCTGTACTCTGACGCTCATGCCATCGGATAAAACACCTCATATTTGTGTGACTACTCATTCATTTCAAACAATGCTTATGGTTTTAGTAAAAACATACTTGGGATTTTGCTCTGAAGTCGGTTGTATTTACTGACGCACAGAAGAAGGAAGAAAGCCGGACACCTTCCTTTAGCTGTTTTAGCAGCTGTTGCTACTGTAGCACTGCGCTGAAATCCTTGATGCATGCACAGAGGCAAAAAGTCACATGAATTCCAGTCTGACTGTTCTCATTCAAGATGAAGTCAAGATCTCATTCAAGATCTAGGATCACATACGAAAGAGACTCAGATCCGATGGGGAAAAACATCAGATTTGGGGGTTTAGACTGCCATAAGAAAATCTGATCTGTGTCACGAAAAAAGTTCGTCTTTATCTTGCATCTGTTGCTGTTGTTGCATGACAGCTCTTAGTTTTCCTTTCTAGGCAACATTCCTGTTTTAAGCCTTGAGATTGATTGACAGCCTCGACCAACCTGACAGTTGGAATTAAAACAATTTTTGTAAAATCTGATCAAGTAATTTTCAACCTCATAACGATCAGTGTACAGTACTGCGGTCTAGCATTTCAGCTCACAGCATTTTTCCTTATTAAAAATGCGTAATGTACTGTATGTTTTAGTTAACTGCTGGCTATCATAGTGATCAGTGTGTCTGATCAGTGTGTGTTTTGGCTGGTGTGTGTGTTGCCATAGAAACAACTCATTTCAGAGTCCAAAGAGATGAACAGCTCTGAATCTCTGAGGTGTCATCTAGTAATTACAGTAACTCAGACATGCTATTATATGTACTAATATTTGAAGGGCGATATTACCATCACATACACACTTATTTATTTAACACAGATGGAGGATCTGTGATCTTTATCTGTAATAGCAGCACATGAGACAATGTTGTATTTTCGAGTGCTGAGTACAGAGCTGGCAGTGATATGGGTACTGACAAAGAAAAAATGTAGCCACACAAAGGGCTTTGGATTGACCCAGAACGATCTGGAATCTGGAGTTCTGACACTCTTAGTCACTTGGAGGGGGTACAATGAATGTTTTTGACACGCACTTCTAACATGATGGACAGTACGGACCAAATGTACAGTCACCATGTCACAAAAACAAAAAGGTCAAGGAGTTTTCTAGAGGGGGAAAAAAAGTAAGAGCCCGTCATGCTTCATCCAAGTGCTTTGTCCACAGTATAATCTGATGCTAAATGTCAATATTTATAACCATAATCACTTTAAGTCCAGGTGATTATAAGAGCTTTCATAAGATAACTCTCCATGTTAAGTGCAATTACTGTATACTGTGTGTGATAATCCGACTAAGTTTATCCAATAATTTGTCAATGTGTCTTGATGGCTTTGTGATTAGATTATCTAACTAACTAGTATATTGTAGTACAGGTAGTCCCTGGCTTACAAACATTTGAGTTACGAATTTCCTCAAATACGAACGGACCGCGATTCTACTTCCGGTTCAATCATGGAAGTCACTCACGTGTATTGTACAAAAAATAGACAGTGCAGTGCAGCGGATACCAGTATTTACAATAATATACAGTATTTTTAGTGTGTAAGTGAATGTATAAAATGTCTAAAGTCCGCTATATAGTGTGCGTGTGTGCGGGAGAAATAAGTCGGCCTCACCGGTTTCAGTGAATCAGTCCGGGAGCACGACGATAGAAAATGTCTGTCCTTTAAAGCTATCCTGATGGTGAATATTCCTAATTTTGGAAAATCCTCAACAAAACAGCAGGAGTTCACAGTCCAATACAGTGGAAAACAGCTCGGAGACAAAATGACATCCAGGATTCCCCTCGTGATTTAAAGGCGCTGAAACAACACTGCTTATTTTTAACATGAAAGATTAAATTCCTTAGGCATGGTTATGGATTTTGATGTGGGGAAAGGGGACAGCAATTTAGTATGGCGGATTGGTATTCTTCGCATTGTATACTTGTGTCAAAAGCGTACAAGACTCACTTTGTCGGACAAATCTTACTTACTAATGTGCTCCCGAAACGGAACGTTCATAAGTTGTCAATAAGTTGCCTACCTGATAAATAGCAGTATACTAGTACATAGTATCATCTTATCTTCCAAAACTGCTAAGTGAACTAATTGAAATCTGCTAAATGAACTTGTTCTTCATGTTATGCCAGTGGATACGGTATGCCCCAATTGATTCCTCAACAGTGAGATTGTTAGTGGAGATGAAAAATACTTACCGTCACTTAACCCACTCATCATTGGTTAGGTTAAAAAGGCTAGAAGAAATCAACATAAATGCATTACTAGTCAAAAGCAGTCTGCTTACTAAGTATTCAGTGTTTGCTGGGCCTGGAGAGGGTTTGGATCGAGGTACAATATTTTATTAAAAATGCATCATATATACATATATAAGGGTGAGCCAAACTCAATAACAGGCTAGGCAGGTCAACACTGTGAAATCATGTATGCAAACACGGCATACTGTAACATCACTACCAGTGTGGCAGGAGCAGCAAGACGTCACAGAGAGTCACTCAAGGTCAGGGTTATTTATGGGCGGTGTACTAATTGAGAACAGGTGGTTATGATTAGAAATCTAGGGAAGTAGAACAAAGTAGGGGGTCATGTGACAATCATGTGACTGAGTCCGCAATAGACAGGAACGGTAATACAGTAAAGGAGTTGTCAGTCATCTTAAAATGACAAACGCTATGTTGTCCCATACTGTATGTGCTTTAATATACTAAACTAAAAGTACACCAACAAAGCAATAACATTTTTTTTTTTTTTTTTTGCTGTAAAGTTGCTGGTAGGCTTATGCAGAGACAGTTTTGGAGTGTATTTTGGACTTTGGAGTCCAAGACATACATTATTCTGATGAGTAGTTTTGCATCCTTAAACACATACAAGGGGTGTTTAAGTCAAACCAGGACCCATGAACATTCAGTGAGTACACCTGATCTTTGAAAATTTATCGATAACTTGTCACAAACTTGTGAATGAGATGCATCTGTCTGTAGGAAGTGTACACACAATCATTCACCACCACCTCTTTTACATTGCTGGGGGTTATTGCCACATCCCTGTACAGTCCTGATTTCGCTCCATACCTTTTCCACATGTTTGGGTCTTAAAGGAGTTCCTGGGATGCCGGTGTTTTAAACATAAAGCAGACAGTCTGATCATGGCTCCAGCATACTGAGAAATGGTATCCAAGCACTAGAGAAACACTGGGATAAGTGCATTAGTGTAGCAGCAGATTATATAGAGAAATAAAGGGAGTGTTAACTCTCATAACTGTGTTCTGTTATACAGTTTGACTTGACCACTCCTCGTATTATAGTGAACTCAAATAATAAAGTTTAAGAAACCTTTTCTGCACTATCGATCCAAGAAAAAACGGCAAGTTTGAACTCACATGGTCACACAGGAATCCATCTGCAGTGCACCCACCGGAACAGCAGCAGGACTTCATCCATCACTGGGTTGCCAGATTCCCATCTGCATCTGTCTGTTCTTTCCCGCAATTGCCTTAATTGGCTGCCAAATTGCACTTTGTAACAATGAGAATGCAATTATCATCAGGGAGATGAGGAAATACAGTTCAGAAAATATTGCATGGCTAAATGAGAGTCAGAGCCCTACATTTCAGCCTGGATGTGTCATACACGTAATCTTAACCATATGTATCTTTACATATTAGCGGGTGCTTTGGAAAGAATGGTGTTCAGTCACACTCACTCACATGCTATGTTATACTCATACTATACCCATAACCTCATAACCTCTTTATTGATTTATTAGATGGATTACCCGGCATTAATTTTAGCAGATTTTTTTGGACTGTGGTCTAAACTTACCAGCTAATATACAAGTATCCCCATGTTGAAAAGCTTAGTGTGTAACATTGTAACAATGCAATGCAATCAATCGTACTGTTCTTGTTTAAATATAACTCAGGATATGTATTTAGTTTCTACAGAGCAAGTATAATATTTAATAATTGCATAGTAAGGAAAGTCAGTTTTCCTTAAAAACAAAATGCATTTATAAATATACTGTACATTTTCATTTATAATCACTGGTAACACAATGAATCATTAGCAAGCCAGCTTTATGTTCAGATTCAACAAAATCCATACCCCTAATGATGACGCTTCAATGCACCAAGCTAACTAAATGAAAAAGGAAATGAAAAGGAAAGGCATAATATAGCCCTGATCAAAACACTGGTCTGAGTAATTTACTAGAGCCAGTCATAGCCTCGCTGCACCACTGCTAATATGCATAAAATTGAAAATATAAAAAAAAAAAAGTAATTTAATGGATTCGTGTCACCTGCAGTCAATTGATTCCTCAGTCAATTAGCAGAGCAAGCAGGGAGATAGATAAATATCCTCGTCTCTCATTCTCCATCTTTATTTGAATATTTCTTTCTTTTGTGTCAAAGACATCACACAGTGTTGACTCTCTACAAGTGACGCCAGTTGAACACTACCACAGGAAATGTGGAGTCGCCTACTGTAATGAGTTATTGTAGCTGGGCATGAATACATGTTTACATTGTAGCAATAAAGGAACTGAAACTTTTGTTTGAAATTTTAATGGGAAAAAAAGTATATTATAGCTATTAATAAATATATTATTAATCAATGATTACAGAAAGCCCAGGAAAGTCACAGTAAATTTTTGTCATGGATTGATGGATGGAAAGAGCAGTGGATGCATGGATGGATGGATGGATGGATGAATGGATGGATTGTCAAATTCGTGTATGAATGAATGGGTGGAGTTATGTTGGATGGGTGCATCGCTGAATGAATGGACAGATGCATCAATTAATGGATGGATATGTGGACAGATACCGGGTGGCTGGAGGGACGGATGGAATAATGGATGGGTAGACACATAAATGAATTAATTCATTAAGTGGAAAAGTGCATTATGCACGAGTACATAAATGAATAAACAAATGAGTGCATGGATAATGGCTTATGAATGGATGGACTATAGATGAATTTTGGGACCATGGATGGATTTATGGATGATGAATTAATAAACTTATAGATGCCTGGCTGGATAGATGAATTTAATGGATGGGTGAATAGATGATGGACAGATGGGTGGATGAACAGATGGATGGATCGAAGTACAGTATAATGTATGTACATGGGTGACTGGCTGGACTAATGGATGGGTGAATGATAAACGAGTGTTTAAATAAATGAATGGATGGATGAGTGGATAGTTAAACAGATAGATAGATTATTGAATGGATAGCTGAAAGCATCATGTTTTAATGATCTTTAAAGTATTCATGGTAATCATTGTCCACATATGGGAAACAAACTCAGGCAGGAGAACAACTTTTTTTTAGAGACTTTACACCAATGCTATGGAAAGTATATCATCTCTGCGTGTTTTCTTACTTACTGAATACTCTTGAAAAAAATAAGGAGTGCTCAAGTCCTTTAGATCTGTATTTGTGCCATTTCTTACAACATACTGCATCCTGTCGGTCTGTTCTCAAGGTCAGAGCTAGGTCTACTACAGCAGGGGGAATTTGACTTAAAAACTAATTTGTTTAAAGAACTTCAGTATGTGCAAATGCATTTACAAAAAAAATGTCCAAGGCAACTACATACTGTACAATTCAAGTGCACTTTTTGACCTGACACATTGATCACTAGCCAGAACTTACCTCCTGAGACAGCACTCAACACATCATAACCATGCAGGATTTTTCTTAAAAAACATGGTAATTTCGTACCGCTACGAAGCAGTAAAATAATAGTCCTCCTCGTTATTAACCTCCTGTCTGAAGGTCCAGGGAAGTAAAGAGAGAGCTGTAATCTTGCTAATGAGTCATGAGCATGTGTAAACACATAGATATGAGCACCTGGGATTCACCCACTCACTGACTGTGGGGTGGTGAGACTTGAGTACAAAGAAATACTGTTCTCGAGCAGTGCAAGTGAGACTGTCACACATTGTCACACAGTTCTGTTTAATAATGGTAGACCTTGAGAATAACAGCATTTTTAATGATTGAGCTCTAGCTGAAGCAATGCACCAACTGATATACACTCAGAAAAAGCAACAGAGGCAGTACACTACTACTTTACCTTTATATATATATATATATATATATATATATATATATATATATATATATTTTTTTTTTAGCAACTGATCAGGTTTTCTGATTCAGGAACCATCAGAACCATAAATTGCACAGATTACATGCTTATTATCTCTCTTATTATGTGCCATTAAAACCTACCCTGGATATGCACATCCTTTCTCCCGGGGTTCATTGGCAAATCCACACGCATACACACACCTGTCGATCAAACTTCTACACGCTTGCCTATCTTGCTTGGACGTGCAGGGTTCACAGTTGGACGTTCAAGGCAGAATTTTCACATAGCACACACACAGCAGCTAATATGAACAGACTGGATGTGCAGGTGCACAGGAAGAAGTCATTACTCATTAAGGTATTACCCAACTCTAATTAACTGTTCATGGAGTGCACATTACACCCAATCAGATAATATGAACAAGTCTTCAAAATCTTGATTTCATATTAATGTCGAAACAGAAAGGGGCCAGGGGTAGCTCAGTGGTTAAGACATGGGACTATGGTTCGGAAGGTGCTAGGTTCAAATCCCTCGACCACCAAGTTGTCCCTGTTGGGCCCTTGGGTAAAGCCCTTAACCCTCAACTGCTCAGATGTATAATGAGATAATAAAAAAAAAATGTAAGTCGCTCTGGATAAGGGAGTCCTGGCACTTTCTGGCCAGAAAAATAAGAGCCATGTATAGCTTTACACACGGTCTTGCAAGAGAACCTTAAAACCATGTCCTCAATGCTGCCTGTTTGAGAACTTCAGTGGACATTATGTGTGGTGCAGAGATAGAATTGGAGGAGGTGCTTAATAAGCTGTAGAGTAGGTTTCTTTGTGGAGTAGGCAGTACTGTCCTTGGTCATTCATCCTACTGACAAATGATGTCATTGTGTCCAAGGTCAACTTCTGATGGCCCAAACTGCCTGGATACAGGTAGGGAAACAGTGCTTCCATTGTTAGTGTTCTTCATCTGTTGTTTCGACCCCTTCCCATTGCTGCAGGGCCTGATGATGTCATAGGCTCTGCACAGTGGAGTTTTTAGGTGGAGTAATGTGTGGGTGGTAATGGCCACACCCACACATTTGCCATGGTCTAGCAGGCTGGCATGGTGACAGTGAGGTCCCTGGGTTGTAGCTGACATATCGTTGTGTCCTTCTCCAAGACAGATGGTCTGACACATTTGTAAGATCGCATCCCACTCTGTCTTCCTGAACTCATTACTGCCCACAGGTACTGTAAGAAGATCTGCAAACATACAGATAGATAAATGCAGGCACAGCATGCTGACCGCAGTCTGACAGGCAGAAGCGCCGTTCTGGGTCAAAGCCGTCTATCTGTTTGCAGAGGCTGTGCTGCTGTAATGAGTACAGTAGCCTTTTCAGTATAGTCATGATCATCTGCTCTGTTCTGTATGACAGCCTTAACCACCTACACTGGCCATTGTTACAGGGCTCTCTCTGAGCCTGGCTAACTCGCACATCACTCAGGGTGGTACTTCTGCCAGAGAGCTTTATCACTAATAGCGTAGCTAAAGAGAGCCGTCCATCACTTAACCTTCACCCCCTCACCACGGTGAGGCGCAGGTCAGAATCTGAGGAGTTATATACAGTTTTATAATCACATCTCTCACATAAAATTCCTACTAGAACTGACTAGGAGGGGGAAAAAAGTACTAAAGAATATAAAAGAAGTTCACATTTAAATCCATAAACAAAAAGGGAAGTCTAATTTTCTTTTGGATGCAGTTTACAGTTTACAGGAATTTGAAAGCCTCCTGTAGCTTTGTTAAAGCAGTTCCCCTTTATAGCAATAAGCTTTCTAAAGACGACTGCGAATAAAAGAGGTCAATGTGTGTAAAGATTTTTCCAAACCTGGTACCTTCGGGCTCATTACACAGTAGTAGCTAAAAAGCAAAGCTGCTTAATAGAAGCTGTAATACCAAATGTCTTCAGACAGAATGTATGTATTAATGTGGCTTCATCTTCCTGTCACTTCCATTGAGCCCAAGAACTACATACAGTAATATTCTTGTGTATTTACAGTAGATAACTACAATATTTTATACTTGTATGTGTTGTTATTGACATACATTATATACAGTATTTATAATGTAGTATTTATAATGTAAGCCCCAGTTTCATTAGCTGTGTATGTTAGCTTGCTAGGTAAATAATATAGGTTTCTTAGCATCTGTCAAAACAAATAACTTTTTAATAGACTTTTTGTCAAAATAGATAATAAAAATTATCAACAACAACAAATTAAATGACTGTGACCTTTTAAAGCACACTGTTTTTGAACAAAAAAATCAAATCCTTGTTTTTTTTCCCCCTAATGGAATTTCACCCAATAAAAAAAATCTAGATATTTTTTGAAGGGTATATAGCTAGCTGTGCAACTTTTTTTGATTGTTATGAACTTTCCATATGTCTGGGAAAACATATCTATTAATATGTTTACAAATGGGCTTATTATATATATTCATATATATCCATACACACACAAGGTGATGAGAACTCATAGGATTGGGACTAAACAGCTGTGTGGCCATAAGAGAACCACTTGTTAGTGAGACTCATCAGAATAAAAAAATAAAAATAAATAAATAAATAAATAACACTATTTGGTAGGAATCATAAAGATTGGACTTAGATTTGGAGCGATGGAAAAAGGTCATGTGGTCTGATGAGTCCAGACTGACCCTATACCAGAGTAATGGATGTGTCAGAGTAAGAAGGGAAGTGCATAAAGTGATCATACATGTACACTGGAGACAGTGTTATGATCTGCGGTTGCTTCAGTTGCTCAGGTCTAGACTCAGCAATGTTATGTGGCAATAAAATGAAGTCAGCTGATGACCTGAATGTACTGAATGACCGGGTTATCACATGCAAGGACTTTTTTCTTCCTTGATGAAAGAGGCATATTCCATGATTCAAATTGTGAAAGTGTGGTTCTAGGAGCACGAGGAATCTTTTTCACACATGAATTCACCACCACGCTGTGCACATAATCAAAGCTGAAGGCGGTCAATGAAATCTTAGAATTTTTTTTTTTTTTTTGCCTGAGCAGTGTAGATACTGTATGTGACTTTTGTACCTATTTGATACGGATTCTGCCTGTCTTGCCAAGTTTTCTGGATGCCCGGCTTTCTGCCCGTTTCTGGCTTTCTACCCCGCTTGTCCTGGACCTGTTCTCAGCCACCCCCTTGTCGCTCTATTTCCCTCCAGTCCTTGGATCTGATCACTGAGAGCTCCCCCAATTCCCTCAATTACATTCCCACCTGTGTTCATGACCCAATCCTCAGCCTTACACCATTCATCTGCCAAGAAAACCCCAGCCGTATCATTCCCACACTCTCTTCAACCTTCCTGCATTATCTTTATCTCTCTTTCATATTAAAATATCTTAAAAACATCCCTGGTGTCCTTCAATTTGAGGCCTTTCCTGTGATCGCAGTTGCAGTTATTCCATACAAATGATAAATTATCCTGTAACTCCTGTGAAGCTAATTGGAAAGGTTTGTAGTTATGGGAGTTCTGCGCCTTGGGAGGTGAAAAAGTGACAACGCTACAGAGTTGACCTTTGAAAAGAGTTTGTTGATGTAAAGAAGAGGAATATAAAGTTCTTTGTGTTTTCCAACTCCCCCAGCCCCATGCCTTTACCTTCTCCACAGTGCTTGCACCAGGTTGCATCATTCGTTTGACTTACATTTAAAGTGATGCACAAGTCTTTCTTTTTAACATTCTGCCTCATTACTTGGTGTACACCGTGTTTCCGACAAGCTTTCGCTTTAAAACGGCTATTACAAGAGCTGTAATTATCATTATGCAGAAGTAACACCAGAATGCAGACTACAAACTCAGGCAGTTTGTGTGCTGGATGGATTTTACCAGAAACAAAGGTGTTGCAGTTATGCTCGACTTGACTTTGTATTTAAACCCGTTTTTCTTTTATGATAAGGACTCGAGTGAGGCGCAATATCAAATCCTATGCAACAGTCTGTGAGTTTGACGTAACCACAGTATTGATTGCCATTTGAGACCAATATTATATAACAGACAATGAATTAATAATACTTTTATGGACTTTTTATGAACTACAGTTGTAAGTGTAGGACATGGATTCTTGGTCAACTTATCCTTAAAATTCCAGCACAAAGACAAGTGCTTTTTTTTTTAAAGATAATTGTCTATTAGTCTAATAGTCACACACACAGTATATATAAAAAGGATGCATGGACCTACTATAAATCTGGATATTAATTACACATGGGTAATAATTTACATGCATAATTTTAATCGAAACCCATAAATTCAAAATCTCTGAATACAAGTTACTTTTTTTGACGTAACATTCAATGCAACAAATTTAGCTTACTTAGTTTGCCCTGGATCTATGATGCTCAGATGGCGAATAAGTAATGGAAGATAAATTATGACAGATAAAAGTAATTGCATTTTGTTTTATTTAATGTTTATCAATTCCATATGTGAAAAGCATGACAAAGGCCATTTATTAAGAAAAATGAATACAAGTAATTTGCTATTCTTGAAAATTCAAGAATGTGATGTTATAAAAATGATTGTATCCTCCTTATGATTGTGAATGCATGTTAATTTACAGATTAGTATGATTGACTAATGTAAATACTGACCCCACACACAAGGGACATTCAAGTCTAACTGGGAATACTGTAACAGAGCACAGTTATAAGAGTAAAAACTCCCTTTATTTTTCTGTACAATCTAGTTTTCCCGATATGCTGGAGCCATGATCGGACTGCCTGCTTTACATCTGAAACGCTGGCCTCCCAGGAACTCCTATAATGGCCCAACCATATGGAGATGGCTTGTAATATGCAAGTTGGTCGTGCACTGTCCTACAAGAACACAACACCTTTGTTGATCAAACCAGATATTTTTTTTTTTCTTGAAAGTGTTCAACTAAAAAAAATAAATAAATTAGGGTTTTTCCAGAGCGCCTGACTCACAAAAGAGCATTGAACATTATATTCTATTAGTCAAGGAAGATAAAAACAAAGAAAGCAAAACAACACAAAATCATACATTAAGACAAATAAAATTATTTGACTAGAGAAACGTTGCTAAAGAATTGAAGGACTGGTCGGCCTTTATGCCCAGAGCTAAAAGCTGCAAACAAACACCTGGGCTAATGGAAAATGAGTGTAAATATTATACAGGGTGGGCCATTTAATAATAATAATAATACATTTTATTTGTAACGCACTTTTCATTCATTAAATCTCAAAGTGCTAACATTAAAGAAAAATAAAGATAGAAAAGGTTTAAAGCAATAAAATAAGACCACATCAAGGCTAAAATAATAATAAAAATTAAAAATAGAATAAAAATTAAAAATAGAAGAGGTATAAAACAATCAGTTTGAAACCAAATCAACAATTATAAACTTTCTTAAATAAAAAGGTCTTCAGGTTGACTTTAAAAGAGGCCAGGCTCTGTATGGCTCTCAGATGAACAGGAAGACGATTCCAGAATTGTGGTGCAACTGAGCAAAAGGCTCGATCCCCCATGGTACGGAGCCTGGTAAATGGTGCTTTGAGGAGCATGCTTCCTGATGACCTAAGGGTGCGGTTAGAATGTTGTACAGTGATCAGCTCTTGCAGATATCATGGTGCCTGACCAGTAACACATTTATGGGTTATTTATATGGATACATATACACCTTAATAAAATGGGAATGGTTGGTGATATTAACGTCCTGTTTGTGGCACATTAGTATATGTGAGGGGGCAAACTTTTCAAGATGGGTGGTGACCATGGTGGCCATTTTGAAGTCGGCCATCTTGGATCCAACTTTTGTTTTTTCAATAGGAAGAGGGTCATGTGACACATCAAACTTATTGGGAATTGCACAAGGAAAACAATGGTGTTAACGTTTTAACGTAACTTTATCCTTTCATGAGTTATTTACAAGTTTCTGACCACTTATAAAATGTGTTCAATGTGCTGCCCATTGTGATGGATTGTCAATGCAACCCTCTTCTCCCACTCTTCACACACTGATAGCAACACTGCAGGAGAAATGCCAGCACAGGCTTCCAGTATCAGGTGCTGCACATCTCGTATCCTCACACCATAGACAATTGCCTTCAGATGACCCCAAAGATAAAAGTCTAAGAGGGTCAGATCGGGAGACCTTGGGGGACATTCAACTGGCCCACGACGACCAATCCACTTTTCAGGAAACTGTTCATCTAGGAATGCTCGGACCTGACACCCATAATGTGGGGTGCACCATCTTGCTGGAAAAACACAGACATTCCCATTTTATTAAGGTGTATCCATCTCATTGCCCAATTTTTAATTACCCATGTAATATACTGTGCACGTCATTGGACCGTGGGAGGAAACCAGAGTGCCCGGAGGAAACCCACCAAAAAAGGATACCAAAAAAGGATAATAAATGAGAACCCCCAACCCTGGAGAAGTCCACACAGACGTGTGTCAATGTACAAATTATAGGTCGATATGCAAAGCATACAAGGTTCCCTTATCAGTGCCAGCTCTACTGATACAGACTAAATCTGTAAATAACATTTTTCCTACTGCAGGAAATAAGATATGAGGACAGTTATAGCATTCTGGTCTGAGAGAAATACAGCTATGATTAGATAACCATGCTCTAAATACAGAGCAGTAACTCAGCCTGATCAAATTCCTCCATTTCCTTGTGTCCTGTTTCCAGTCTTGTGGACAGTATCAGCTTTATGGACACACTGACGAGGCATTCACAGACAAATTTGAGCTACTGATGACTGAAACAATTGCAGTCAGTTACACTAATATTCGATGTACGTGTGCGCGTTTCTGTCAGACATGATAATACTGTTGTTACCAACAGTTCAGAATTTCCAGATGAACAGCAGTGTAAGCGCCTAGGTTCTATCTGACCCCCTGCAGGCAGACCACCTCCTGCCGTCCTGAGCACAAAAACATTTCAGAAAGATGACACGTGCAAATGTGACTACTGCCCTGAAGTCAGCACGCGTTCACCAGCCTTTCATTTTACCTCGGCACAAAAGCCAGCTCAGCTCCTGTCCCTTCTGCACTAATCAGAACTGAAAACTGTACATGGAAGAAAAAAGAAAAAAAAAACCTCTTGGATACATCCTCAAGCGATGTCTTTTTATAGTCCTATTCTTCACTACCTCTCTTTGTTCTTCTACTTAATGCTTACGACCAGCTGCTATTCTTATGTGCAAGTGTGCTCGCTTTATTCTCCATCTACAATAACTCGCATGTTTTACAGCAAAATGCATCCCCGGATCCATTCATGCTCTTATTTGGTTTAAGTATACACATCCTTGTGTCTTGAAGATAGACAATGATACTGTCTCAGCGCTAACATGAACCCGGCATGGTGTCATTCACAAGAAAAAAATACAAATAAAAAATTACAATAATAATACACACAGAAAGATCACATCATATAAAAATGTTGTGAATGATTAATGGAATTCTATAACACTGTTTAATTTAACCTTTTTTTTTTTTTTTTTTTTAGCTATAACCAAGTGCGGGGCAAAAGTATGCAGACATTAAACCATCACATACACACAGTATGTCCTTGCTGAGCATCCTAACCAGATTGATTCCCCTCACATATCTCAGAATGCTTTCCACTAGATTTGTACGAGGGGTGTTCGAGTCAAACCAGGACTTCTCATGAATAAAGGCATGAAACCGAGTGATGTTTGCAAGAGACTTCAAGCACTGTATAATATAAAAACAGGCCGTCTCAACGTTAAAAAGTTTAGTAGTTTAGGTTGCACAGATTTTTTTTTTTAAGTTTACTTAATTTGAGAAATTTGTTGGCCAAACTAAATATTTCACATCACTGTTTAGATGACAACGTCTACCCAGTTCAAAATCTTACGTTAATTCAACTAGTAATTCAAATATTTAAGTCAGTTTCATCTCCTCACATGTATTCTTTCATATTCAAAGGGTTTTATATTTTCAAGGGTTTTACTTTGAAAACTCATTTTCAGGAGTAACTATATGTGTGAAGTGATGTTTTAAATGACCGGGTATTTACTCAATTCGGTTTTCATACAGATAAGTTAACCAATGTAACTCTCGTAGATGCGTATTAGAGACTCTGAAGCCAAACTAACACGGACATTTTTATATTTCTTAACTTACTTAGTACTGAAGCTACTTTTTAACCGTTAAACACTTCGGGGTTTTCTCGAACTTTCGCTAGCTACGCGCTCGCGCGGCCGTGTGTGCTAGTGTTACGAATGCTTAGCTCTTAGCTCCTGTACAGTGTACCTAACGTTAGCTAAGCTCACCTCAGTAATGTCAGGGTGCCTCAGGATAATGATAAATGGAAACATACCGAACTCAAGTATACAACGTTAACTGTCTTAAATACCTGTAGGATAACTGAGACATATTTTACCAAAAAAAAAAACTTACCAAACAAATAAAGAATCCACAAAACAGCCATCTTCACTTCTATAGTGCAGTTTGATAGCGTCAGTTTGACAGGGGGGAGGGGGCGGAGGTCTTATAAATCACGTGACTGCTTCTCAATCAAGGTAAATTGCTGGCTCAGCTTGATTTTTTACATTTATTCAGTATGTCTCCAAAGTTTTCAAAAACACAGTTACAAAAAAAAAAAAAAAAAAAAAACAGTTACCTGTTGTCTCAACAAATACCACTGTAAGACATTGGGCCAACAATCTAATACTAATTCATTCAATATTTATCTAGTTGGATTTTTTTTTTTTTTACAGTGTACGGTGATGCGACTGTTAACCGCAGTAAAACATTTGAATGGTGCAAACGTTTTAAGGAAGCCCACATGTCCGTGAATGACAATCCTGGCCGTGGTGACTTGGAGACCACTGCAGTCGTTCCCGTGAACATTCAGTAAGTGGAACGCCTCATCCTTGAAAAGTCAAGGATAACTTGTCATCAACTTACTGTATCAAAGAGATGCATCTGCCATCTGTAGGACCGTATACACTATCATTCACCAACACCACGTGCACATTATAGAAACTCAGCTGGGAGTTATTGCCACATCCCATGAAATGAGTTCCTGGGAGGCCAGCATTTCAGACATAAATCTGGCTCTGAGAAATCTTTCTACCTTGATGGTGTCCAAGCACTAGTGAAAGACTGGGATAAGTGCATTAGTGTAGCAGGGGATTATATAGAGAAATAAAAGGAGTGTTCTGTTATTCTGCACAAACAAAAGTCACAGTTTGACATGAACATAATTGAATTCATAATTTTAATGCAGACTTGTGAACCTTTAAAGTTAAATGCTTTTCTAACGTAAGGTATAAATCAACAGAATCCAAGAATGCTTGACAAAACTGCTTATTCCTCTGTGCTGTTAAAATCTAAAATTCTGTTTTTTTTTTTCCCCAAAAGGTGTTGATGAATTGTTTGTCACTGCAGATCTGACAGTCATGCTGGCTGTAATTCAATTCACAAGAGTTATGTACGAGAAATTAATCTACCCGTTCTATCATATTAACTCACTCAGCAACTTCCACTGGACAGAAAAATATTAAAGGAAAGTTGTTGCTGTAATACTGTATAAAGACGTGCTCTTTGAGCATACTCCGTCTCCGTCCATGTCACACCCGAGTCAATCAAAGGTGTAAATGACGTCCTGTATGTGGAAGAGGGGAGATAGCACTTTTCTCAGCATGTGTTACTCTGTCCTGTGAAGGAAGCATGTGTTAGACTTTACTTATTATAGATGGAAACTAGCCAAGATTATATGGCCAAGATAATAGGAGAAAAACTGTAGGTGCTAACAGGGATGAACTTGTTTCGAAAGAGCATGGGCACACTGGAAAAAAAAAAGAAACACAAAAACTTTCAGATGTGCACATCAAACCACAGTGTCATATGTACTAGCGTGTCCTGTGGTGTACTAGCACATTCACACGAGTACACGAGTGTTAGCTCTAGCTAGCAGGACGACATTAAGACACTACAGCTGCTTAAGAGCAACAAGACATTCTGCGCTAAGAAGCTTATCTGCAGTAGTTGCTAATTGATATGCTAGCACGCTACAAGATCATAAGCATGAGCGATGTCTGAGTTTTTTTTTTTTACATGTGCTCCTGATGTTCTGATGATGTCAGAGATGTCAAACTCCTCCTTTTATTTATGGAAAATAGAAGTGATTCAGTCAAACAATATTAGTAGCTGAAGCTAACTGAAATGTGTGTGTGTGTGTGTGTGTACGCGCGCTGTCTAAGAGGCGTCTGGTTCCAGTATGTGAGAGCTGGAGACTGGAGGATGAAATGGAATGTTTTGGAGAGGGCTGTGGAATACACACACACACAGGTCTCTCCTCATGCACTGTTCATCACTTGTTTGACTTGGAATATGCATCTTCCCCTACGCATCCGTACCTACTCGAACCTTCAAATCCGCCAACCAACAGCGTCAAGAGGAGGGAAACCATGGCAACGACGTCGCCGTGGAGATTCTTCAGCTTCTTTTCTTTACCCTCAACGACGCTGTGAACTTTTCTCCAATGTTTTCAGGCTCTGACCGTTATACACTCCAGAACTAAGAGACTTTTTGATTACAGTTAATATTGTTTTTTTTTTGGGGTGTTCCAGAATTATTGGCACCCTTCTTGACAATGAGCAAAGACTAATTTATAAAAATGCATATGCAATTAAATAGACATGCAATAAAAGTCAAACAAGCCTACAAAGTATCTAAAAGAAAAATAGTTGGGATTTAACCATAATTGAAATTGTATTCTCAAAGTCAATTATGGTTAAAATGTTTTAAATGCATTAATTTTCTGTAAAATTTTACCACAGTGATATCTGATGTATGTGTGTGAGTGTGTGTGTGTTGAGGTCGGAGGGAGTTTCAGTATTTAAATATGACCCATTTTGTGAACGCAGGATGCTGAGTGGCAGTGACAGGGGCGGCGTGACTCAGTCCACCCACTGATACACACTCCTACGCTGCTCATCACAGTGTGTATGTAACGCATGACAACACACACTCATCACATTAAACTAGGTGCACGAGGAGGCGGTATGCACGTCGTGTGTGAGTGAGACATTATGCAGTTCAGATGAGATTAGTACCATTATCTCATTAATTAAGGTGATTGTTTTTCTACTGCATTTTATTATGGTTGTGTCATCAGAGTTCTGCTCAGTTCTTGCTGAGAATGAGAAAGAGATAAGGTAAGGTTTCTTCATAAAGTAAAGAAAAGGTTTGCATGCTTAAAGCAAAGGTGAAGATTTATTAGTGATTTATTTAAATCGCATTTTGTCACATGGGCAGCAGGGGGCGCTTAGAATTTCAAACTGCTCCTTTAAACATCTCTGAGAGTAATACAGTAAACAAACAAACAAAAAACATATTTGGTCCTTTACATACTTTACTTAAATCCAAATTCAGCAATATGTCCATTAAAACAGTCAGCTAAGTTCAATATAAATAAAGACTAATAGCTTCATACCAAATGCTGAGGGAAAAAAAATCTAATCATACAGTAGCTATGTATTATCATTTATATTTTTTGAAAAAAAGAAAAGAAAAGAAAAGAAACAGGCTTTATTTTAGTCAAAAATAATAATAAAATAAAATCCTGAACAGCATTTAAAAGCACTAGATGGACACTTTATTTCAAAGAATGTGCAAGATGAAGCATATTTTCTTATCCTTCCTAAAGAAATGGGTAAAATGTGAAAAAAAAATTCGATATATATTTTTTTGTTTAGATTTTTCCCGGATTTTCTCCCTAATTTAGTTGTGTCCAATTCCTCCCTGTCACTAGAGGGCTCCCTAGTTAAGGCTACTACTACCACTCAGTCGGGAGGGCCAAAGACTATCACGTGTTTCCTCCGAACCACATGACGCCAGCCGACCTCTTTTCGAACCTCTCGCTGTCGAACCGTTGGGGGTGGCTTAACACACTACGAGGACAGCGCTATCTGCTCCTTCCGCTTGTGTGAGCTCACAGACACCCCTGATTGGCTGTAGAGCCGTGATTAATGTGGGAGCACTAAGTACCTCTCATCCCCCCCCCCCCCCCCCCCTCTGAGAAAGCTCGGCCAATCAGCTCTCTCTAGACCTCCGGCTGCAAGAGGTTACAGCATCACACGGGAATCGAATTAGCGATCTCTGGATGATAGGTCGAGCACTTTGGAGGCTCTATATTCTTTTTAATGGTACGTAATCACAGTTAGACCACTGAGGTGAAACGTTACAAACATAACCTAGCTGCTGTAGCTAACATACAGTACAGTCAGATGAAGTAGGCTAGTATTCGAGGACCATCACATCAGGACAAAAAACAGTCGCTGGAACTGGCTAACCAGTGAGGCATTTTATTCAGTCGTCAAGATTTGTTTTAAAGTAGATTTTTAACATATTTTAAGATATCAAAGAAAGGAAAAAAAGAGAACTCATTGCTCATTAGCCTTATTTGACTAAATGAGCTAAGTTAATTAGCTGAGTAGCTGCTTTGTCAATGCTCTCCACATCATTACAATCTATAAATATACTTTGAACATTAAAAACCGCTCCTTGAGTTCGATAGTACAACGGGATAACAAGGGAATGATGAAAAAAAAAAAGACCAGAAGGATCAAGAAATGTCTTATATTCAAGCAAAAACACTTAGCTTAATTAGCAGATCATTAGCTTATTTTGCACTGGCAATGAAAAAAAATATAATAGTGAGTTATTGTGTCCCATCTAATCATTTGTAATTATTTTAAGAGGAAAAAGATTCATTTTCATTTAATTAAAATTTTATAAACAAGTGTGGAACAATCAGGGAACAAGTCTTTAATTGCATTTGAGCAGCTACGAACACCAGCCTCTATTTTGTTCTCTTGGCTTTTTTTTTTTTGGTTATTTTCCTTTTATGTAGCTTGCCATGTCACTGAGGGAAAAAAAATAAAATAAAACAGGAAGTCTGTCCTAAAGACTGCCCTGTATTGGATAAGTATTATATTAAAGAATCAAGGATTAAATATCCTTAATACACCAGATGTAGCAGCACAGCGCTCTGTATTTTGTCATCTATTCTTTGCAGTCATGATGATGACAGTACTGTAGGTACAGTAAGCAGTGTGGGAGTGTGCGTGTGCTTTTTTTTTTTTTTTTTACACATTCCAACTTTTGCCTAAAAGTTGGAATGTCCAGGTTGTGCTGTCTTAAGCTAATTAAACCAATAATGAACTAAGCTTTGTGGACCTCACTGTGAAAACTTGGCACATTTATTGGCACATTAGCTTGGCACGATGATGTCCACCTGCAGTCCTGCCAATCGCTGGAACTGGCTTCGGTGGTAGCCAGTGAGGCATTTTATTAAAAAAAATAAAATAAAATAAAATCTTCTGTTCCCTTTCTAGCACCAGAGTGTAAAAAAAGGCTTTCAGGCTTTAGACAGCAGGAAGTAAATGCTTATTAGTGTGCATGTGGGGAGTACGGTGCCTGCTCATGTGTTGAAGAAGAAATATATATAGCTATTTAGCCAAGCTGCAAATAAACGATGGGGAAGCTAGTGTGTTATCAGTGTCAGAGTTTCCTCTCTTACCCACGCCTACAGGGTTTTTTTTTTTGTATCCGGATTCTCCCAGCATGCAACTGTCTCAGAGTCTATGAATGTACCAATTTAAATGGACATGTCTTGCCTGGAGTTTGTTTTTTTCAAATAGTGCCCCCTCTTTTATGTGTGTTAAAACATAATAATATTATCTGATCATACAGGGGCTTGGTATTAGGCAATTACGACCTCTGACGAACCTTACTTTTCTCACTGTGCCATTAGTTATTTAACAAAAATAAAGCCAAATTGAAAAATAAAAAAGGAATAAAAAACACATGGGCAATACTTAGTACCCCCTTACTGCGTCCATAGGATTTAAAATGGTAAGCCAGGTGCTACAAATCATCCGGCCTTGATTAACTGATCATCAACAGGTGTCTCTGCAGTTTGCTGGTCTGGTGTGTGAAGCATTTAGGTGCGTGCTAATACAAAACGGAATGTTATTAGCAATTATCTTAGAGAAGAAATTGTTGTTGCACATCAAGCTGGAAAGGGTTATAAAACCTCTTCCAAACAATTTGGAACTCAGCATTCTACAGTGAGAAAGATTATTCACAAGTGGAAAGTATTCAAGACAGTTGCTAATTTCCCAAGGAGTGGACGTCCCAGCACATTCACTCCAAGGCCAGAGCTGCATCTCAGACCCTACAGGCCTTACTACTCATGTTAAATGTTATACTCCATGACATCACAATTAGAAGAAGACTGAGCAAGTATGGTTTGCTTGAATGGGTAGGCAAGAGAAAGCCTCTTCTGTCTAAAAAGAACATGGAAGCATGACTGTTCAGATACAAGGCTTCTGGAACAATTCTGCTGTATGAAAAGATGAGACCATGAGATCTTATGACCTTAATGCCCAGTGCCATGTTTGGAGCAGTTGAGGGGTGATGATTTGGGCTTGTTTTGCAGCCACAGGACCTGGGCACCTTGCATTCTTTGACTTGACCATGAACTGTCCTGTTCATAAGAGTATCTTAGAGGCAAATGTGAGGCCATCTGCCAGACAGCTAAGAATGAGTCCAAATTGGGTCATGCAACATGACAATGGTCCGAAACTCTTCAAGTACTTCATGTTATTGCCGATAAAGATGGTTTAAGATGATTTAGTGTTGCCCACATGATTTTTGTATGGGCATTAAGGCACATGGGGGGTGAAGGATCAGTCCGATTTGCTGAAAAAAGTTCATTTCTGTTTCTGATAGAAAGATGTCAGAACATACAGAGCATCACAGTTTGTTGTGTATGGGGTTTTGCAGCTGCAGACTGGTCATGGTCCCCATGTTGATCTGGGTCGACCACTGAAAGCACCTACAATGGGCAACAGAACTGGACCATGAAGAAATGGAAGAAGGTGGCCTGGTCTGATGAAGCATGTTTTCCTTTTTCCCCTTCCTGTGTCACATACCTGAGGGTAACAATGGCACCAGGATGTCCCATTTTTCCCCATTTACAGTTAAATTTAATGATGTGAAACAAATTTCTGGTCTAACAATAAATGTTAATTCTCACTAGCCTTTTTCGGTCTCTTAAAGTTAATAAGATGACAAAAAAAAGAAAAAAAAAACACTCAACCTTTTTATCTATAAGACTTTAAAGTAGCATGTTCTCCTCTGATCTTTTCGAAGCACTGACACTGGAGACTCGCTTAATAAGATGACTTAATCACATGACTAAAAATGTTTGCATGCTTTGCCGACCAGCCAAAATCCCACTGGCTGGAGCACTGGAGTGACTAATCACCAGAACAAAGGCTTGTTTTAACTATTTCTGGAAACTATTTCTTCCCTAGTTTACTAACTATCGCTGTGATTTGCATTATTATCATTACACTTATCACCTGGCAATCATTTGCCATGGCAACATCCTTAAAAGCTGTGACCGTCAATTACACATGTGACAACACCGCGCCCACCGAAAATACCTCCGTCTTATCATCAACACAGTACAAAACATCTGAGAGTGCACCTCTGAGCCATGTTAATGACTCTCCGGTTTAAGCAATGCAACAAAAACAGATGCTCATTTGGCAAAGGTATGTGTACTGTAGTGTGTGTGTTTGTGTGTGTGTGTGACTGAGTGATTGAAACAATTCTCACGGGAACAACTCGTTTACAGCCTTGCTGTTCCTACTTCAATAATCGTGACTGTCTTCCTCCGCAGCTCAGCGAGATTTCAAATTTTTTTACCTCATGTCTGCGGATGAATCCTGAAAGTATGTGGTGTGTGAGAGATGCAGAGTAAAGAGAGATGGAGAGAGAGAGAGAGAGAGAGAGAGAGAGTGAGATGTCACCTTCAGTTTATTCTCCTAAAATGAAATCTACTTCACTTTTTGGATTTGACCATGAAATTACAACAGCGAGGTGATGGCTTAGTTTTTAAAAAGGAACTGACTGAGTATCATCTCTTCATCTTATTACTTTCCTAATGAAACTGAAATCGTGTAAATGTCGAATTATGCAAATAAAACCGTGTTTCTTCCATTAAGAGGGAACCGAGATCTTAAGATACATTCTCTTGCATAATTATTCCCCCACTCTTCATTGGAATTACCAATGTACTGTATATCATTAGGCTATAAGAAACATGATTCTGTAACATTAAGGTTCATGGAAAAACAATATACGAGGGGCGTCTTCTAGCACGGTACGGTGGTGAGACTCTTGGCCGCAGCAAAACATTTGATCGATGCAAACGTTTTAAAGAAGGCCATACGTGAATGAGAATTCTCGCTGAGGAATCCTGGCTCAGAGCCCATTGCAGTCGTTCACGTGAACATCCAGCGAGTGGAACGCCTGATCCTTGAAAATTGACAGATATCTTGTCACTCCAAGCCATTTCTACATGTATAAGGAGTTCCTGGGAGGCCAGCGTTTCAGACATGAATCAGAGAGGCAGTCCGAGCCTGGCTCTGGTGTACGGATCAAACTTTCTACCTTGCACTAGTGAAACACTGGGATAAGTGCATTAGTGTAGCAGGCGATTATATAGAGAAATAAATGGAGTTTTTACTCCTGCACAATAAACAGTCCCGGTTTGACTCGAACCTCATATTATAAATAGTAGTCATAAATTGATGCACCTGGTCAGCAACAATACCGAGATAATCCACTGCATAATTCAAACGATGGTTGGCATTAAGGAGCGCAAGAAACATTCTTTACACCGTCACACCACCTCAAGCAGTAGTCTGAACTGTTGACCCAGTGTAGGCTGGATCACCAGCAAAAATGTGAGATTGCATTTTTATTTATTTATTTAATCTTCAACTGTTCACTTTTAGTCAGTTGAAGATGTGATCTTAACCTGGAATACATTTACATTTAGGCATTTGGCAGACGCCCTTATCGAGGATGACTTACATTTTATCTCATTATACTGTACATCTCAGCAGTGGAGGGTTAAAGGCCTTGCTCAAGCGCTCAACAGTGGTAATTTGGTGGTCGTGGGGTTTAAACCGTGGACATTATGAACCTTAATCACTGAGATACCCCTGACCATTCAGCATAACATAACTTTAACCAGACTGGCTGTTCTCCGCCGACCCCTCTCATCAACAGGATGTTCCTGTCTGCAGAACAGCATAATTTTTTTTTTTTTAAACATTCTTTGTACACTCTAGAGACTATTCTACAGTTATTGTTTCTGAAATATTCAAATCAGGCCATCTGGCACTTAAAACTGTGCCATGCATCACTTTAACTGATTGTTCATCCATCAATCGCCATCTAGGATCCTCTGCAGTCCAACAGTGGACAACTGCAAATGGTGACCATTGTATTTATTTCCATTTTCAAAAAATTAGTAGGACCTCCGGTCAACATTCACACACTTTTATACACTATGGGCAATTCAGGAACATTAATTAGTCTAACCTTCATGTCTTTGGTTTGTGGGAGTTTGGTCCGGAGTTCCCGGAGGAAACCCACCAAGCACAGAGAGAACATGCAAACTCCATGAGTCTATCAGTCTGCTGCCAATGATACAGTATACAGTACAGACCAAAAGTTTGGACACACCTTCTCATTCAAAGAGTTTGGAATTTGTATTATGGCAAGAAAAAAGCAGCTAAGTGAAGAAAAAAAAAAGCCATCATTACTTTAAGAGATGAAGGTCAGTCAGTCCGAAAAATTGGGAAAACTGAAAGTGTCCCCAAGTGCAGTCACAAAAACCATCAAGCGCTACAAAGAAACTGGCTCACATGCAGACCGCCCCAGGAAAGGAAGACCAAGAGTCACCTCTGCTGGGGAGGATAAGTTCATCCGAGTCACCAGGCTCAGAAATCGCAGGTTAATAGCAGCTCAGATCAGAGAGCAGGTCAATGCCACACAGAGTTCTAGCAGCAGACACATCTCTAGAACAACTGTTAAGAGGAGACTGTGTGAATCAGGCCTTCATGGTAGAAGATCTGCTAGGAAACCACTGCTAAGGACCGGCAACAAGCAGAAGAGACGCGTTTGGGCTAAAGAACACAATAAAGAAAACTCTTTGAATGAGAAGGTGTGTCCAAACTTTTGGTCTGTACTGTATTTTACCCAATATTACAAAGAATGCTATGTACTGTATATAGAACTTCAACAGTATAGTATACTGATTGACTTATTATTAACACTCCTTAATGCTTAATGCATAACAATTCCTTATTTCAAGTGTTAACTATTAACAACTTGTGACTTGAATATAAAAATGCAACATTTGTTGTGTTAAAGCAGATAACATTCACTACTAATGTTCATCCTGATTGCTTCTTTTAACTTTGACAGAAAAACTTGGTAAACTGAATTGAGCCAAGCTCTGGGCTGAACGCTTCCCCGTCTGTTTTTTTGTTGTTCCAGGGCTATGAATAGTTTTTCCCGTAGGTGGTTCTTACTGTATGAAAGTATCTTTTTTGTCCATCGGCTCACATATCTCACCCAAGTACAGCACAGGAAGTGCAGATCTATAGCCCACCCTGCGCACGCCCACGCCCCCACACACACATACCCACACACACACACGAAAGCACGCACAGTTTCGATGAAAACCATATAGTAGTAGCAAAACACATTGCAACTTGTAACTGGCAGAGCAGAACACACAGGCCAGATGCGGATACTATGCACACACACTCACACACAAATATAAACACACTGGATATATACGTTGTAACGTGTTGATTCGCACTGCAGCACTACACCAGGATGCATTTAGCCACAGATTCAGGTATTTTCTGCTTCAGGCTGTCTTTTAGCCCTATCTTTCACACCTATCACTCGACACAGAGGTATCAGTTGTACAGGAAAAATGTCTTAATGTCAAACCGCAATTATATTTATTTTCACATGGATGATTGCCCACTACTATCGCTACTACTACTAATACTAATAATAATAATGATAATGTGACGTTTTAGCTGCTAGTATGTGCTTACAGAATAACAGGAACTAACTGGTTTTGCTTTCGTTTTCCACAACATGAAATGGAACTATTCATTTAATAAAAAGTACCAATAATGTTGTACCATGGTATGTGATGTGTAATGGTACACCTTGCTCTACATAGTGTGACTTGGATAAGGACCACAAAAGTGAGGGTATTTTATATTTATATCCAACTTAGGAGTCGTTCAAGACTTGAACCGGAGCTGGTCTTAAGTTCTTCAGGAGCTGGATAGAATTTCATCAAAAGTCAATGAACCACAAGCTGATTAGGAGAAATTCAGGAGTCATTATTCTGGATTTGTCTTGATGATGCTCCCGAAGTCATTCACTCACTCACTCATCATCTATACCGTTTAATCCTGTATTCAGGGTCACGGGGGGCCTGGAGCCTATCCCAGGAGACTTGAGGCACATGGCAGGGTACACCCTGGACAGGGTGCCAATCCATCACAGGGCACAGACACACACATATTATGGAAAATTTTGGGAACGCCAATTAGTCTAACCTACTTTGGACTGTGGGAGGAAACCCACCAAGCACAGGGAGAACATGCAAACTCCACGCACATCGAGCCTGGCCCGGATCGAACCCGGACCCTGGCAGTGCAAGGCAACAGTGCTAACCACTACACCACCGTGCCGCCTACCAGAAGTCATTGTTGTAACCCATTGTTGTTTTTAATTTATACATGTTTGCATTTGATGTGGAAAAAAAAACATTGCAATTCTGCTCTGTGCTGCAATTCCTGTGCTGTCAGGCTGAATTATTTAGTTATATTCTACATACAGTAAATATAGACATTTACGTCCACACGAAGCTCAGTCCAACTGCTGATGTTTTATTTAAGGCAAACAAATGAAATAAAAAAAATTAAAAAGGGAGGGTTTCGGCAGACGCCCCCGCGGGTCTGTCACGTACTAGAGCAGTCTCAGTAGCCCACACAGATGGAGGGGAGAGAATAGAGCAGGAGGAGAGAGGAAAGTGAGATTAGAGGACAAAGAATCAGAGAAGAAGAGCTGTGTGTGTGTGTGTGTGTGTGTGTATGTGGAGGCTGTGAATGAGGATGCTCACTGTTCACTGTCTGTACTGTTATTCAATTCTTCCTCCACAGTCCCCTCTGTTCTCTGACTGTAATCAGTAACTAAGTGGTGCTGAGACTCGATACTGTGTGTGTGAGATCGAGTATGCGTGTCTGTAGGCCTGCCTACAGGCTGTAACCGCATTGTCCAGCCTCTTCGATTGTCTTAGCCATCAGGGGGTTTAAAGAATCAAACTGCCTCGGAGTCTGTGAACCTTCTCACGGCACAATGTGCTAATTAGAGGTTGTGTGCCTTAGAGATAATTGAAGGTGTGATGAACCTTAAAGCCCTGGAATCCTGTATAGAGGTAATTACTGCCTGCCTTTAACACCATATGATACGTCTTTGCTCTCCAGAGGGAGCTGTGATTAACACAGCGATCTCATCCCTATTATTTTAGTGCATGTTATATTATTGTGGTTTTATGTTTGCATCCAGATCTGCAATGCAGCGTGACCGGGATGACGAGCTTACTGAGAACGAATGGATAAAATCATAATTCTAAAATGTCCAACTTATGCCATGAAAGTATCCATGATGGTGCCCCTTGAATAAGTACCTTATTCAAGAAAACCTGATGAGGTGCCATATAGGCTTTCACAAAAGCAAGACAACCCGAAGAAGTTTTAGGCTTAGAAAATTTTTCCTTTTGTGTGTTATTTTACCTTTCATTTGATTCATCTTTCCCCTAATCACAGCGGAGTTGGACTCGGAGCATGCTCAGAAGGTCCCAGAGGCGGAATCCGGACCGCAGCAGGTGAAGTTGAAAGAGAGGCAAAAGTTCTTCGAGGAGGCATTTCAGCAGGACATGGAGCATTACCTGTCCACCAGCTACCTGCAGATCGCCGAGAGGAGAGGTGAACGAGATATAGATGGAATGCAGTTCACACAAATACTAATGATATTATACTATAGATGTGCTGCACAGGGTCCAAACGTCAGGGTCCACAACCACAAACTGTGTCCATTTCAGCACTAATTTACTCTGTTAATATAGTCAGAAATCAATAAATATAATAAAGTATTGTGTATAACTGAAAATCGAGAGGCATTTATTATTAAATGTGGAACAAACTGAGAAATGATGGTATTGCGTTGTTTAAGAGACTGGCTGGAATACTTTAGGAGTCAATCCAGAGTTATCTAGGAGTCAGTCAGGTGTTATTCAGCACTCAGTCACAAGTCATTCAGGAGTCATTTGAGTAGTCAGTCAGAAGCCATTCAGGAGACAGTCAGGACACTGTCACGGCCATTTATGGGTCAATCAGGAGATGATCAGGGGTCATTCATGAGTAATTCAGGAGTCATTCAGGAGAGACAGTCAGGGTGGCATTCAGGGGTTACTCATGGATCAAGAGTCACCCAGAAGTCAGGGAAGAGTCATTCAGAAATCTTTCAGTAGTCATTCAGGAGTCAGTCTTGAGTCATTCAAGAGTCATTCAGGAGACATACACGAGTCATTTAAGAGTCTGTCATGAGTCACTCAGGAGTCATTCTGGAGTCAGTCAGAAGTTATGCAGGAGTCAGTCAGGAGACTGTTCAGAATTGTTTCCACTTGCTGTGTTGAATCTTTCAGGAGTCAGTCAGGAGTCATTCAATCAGTCAGGAGTCATTCAGGAGTCAGTCTGGAGTCAGTCAGGATTAATTCAGGAGTCGTTCAGCAGTCAGTCGGGATTCATTCAGTAGTCAGTAAGGAGTCATTCAATACTCAGTCAGGAGTCAGTCAGGATTAATTCAGGAGTCAGTCAGGAGCCATTCTGTAGTCAGTCAGGAGTCAGCCAGGATTAATTCAGGAGTCAGTCAGGAGTCATTCAATAGTCAGTCAGGAGTCAGTCAGGAGCCATTCTGTAGTCAGTCAGGATTTAGTCAGCAACTGAGTGTTTGATATACACTTATTAGTATTGGTTTATTCATACCAACATTAGAATTAGTGCATGGGGTGGTCTATATTTTTTCTGAAGAAGCATCAATACATAAATACTTTAATAACCTACTTAGTTATTTGCAGATAAGTGAGTGAGCTCAAGTATGCTCAAACACAATGGAATTTGAGAATGACCAGTTAATAAGTTCCACAACCATTCAGCTTTCCTCGTTTTCTAGTATAATTGCTATTCTGTTTTTTAGTATTGACAATAATAGTGATTAAACTGTAATAGAACTCCAGGGGTGGTAATATTTTGACTGGCACTACTGTACACAATACTAAGATAGAGATGTCCTGGCTTAAAAATGTATATATTCAATATTTATCTCTATGTCTGATTTGTTACTGTTCTCACTGCATTCAGCCATTAAGGGACTTGGATTAGTAAGGAATATTACACTTCTGTTTGAATAAGGCATTTTGCATAAGATTCATAACTGATGCAATGGCACTTCTCGGTAGTGAACCCAGACGTTTGGATGTGAAGAACTCGTTGTATTGCGAGACGATTGCTCTTCAGGGAGCGCTCTCTAAAGCTTTTAGCTGCGGTTACTGGGAATGAGTTTTGCCTGGAGCGCAGCACGCAAGTCAATAAGATGCACAACCCTCTATCCTGACCTTGTCTTGAGTGTCATTCCCCTGTCACTTGTGTGTAAGAGAGCAGCTGATCAGGTCAGTGCTGGAACACAAGGCATGATGTACAAGTGAGGGCTGAGAGAGGAGATGGGAAAATAAATAACAGAGGACTGTCATTTTAGCTTAGTGGCTTATTATGACTTTGTAACTCACAATAAATATTGTGTTATTTAATAAAAGGAAAAAGAGCAATTATGTAAAAATGAGTTAATAAGTCAAAATAATGAGATAATGTTAATGAGGTTTTATGAAAAAATAATGATGTAATGACTTGAAATATGAGCTATATATAGCTATAATATGGGAATGTGTGAGTAATAAGAAATGTCTTAAAATAAAGTATATATATATATATATATATATATATCCCCTATATATATATATATATATATATATATATATATATATATATATATATATATATATATATATATATAATTAATAATAAATAATAATAAATAAATAATAATGTAACTAAGTAAAAAAAAACATCATCTAGATGTTTAAGGACTTAATAAATAGAGGCAACCTATCTTCTTTTCTAAAGAAAGACAGATCAAGAAAATGTATTTATCAAAATAGTGGAAAACACAGAAAAAGAAAATCAATAAAAGCCATTTAGAGTAAATACCTGGAGTAGCAGATGCTAAGATTTCAGTTAGCAGAAGATCAAATAAATCCACTTCCTGGTGAGAACCTGTCATAGCATTATATCTGTTTCTACACTGCCTGGCAAAAAATAAAAGAAATAATCATTTAAAAAATGCTTTTCTTCAGAAGGGTCAAATTATTGGGCTGCATCCAGCAAAGAAAACAACTAAGGAGATTTGACATTACTGGAGCTGGATTAAGAACCCTTTAACAACTAGAAGGATAGAGCTGAACTTGGTTGAAAAAGAATTATGAATGGAGATCACTTAAACACTTGGTGAAGTTGCATATGGTAAAAAAATAAAAAATCTATAGTTAACAAAACAAAGACTATAGTTATGTTTAATAATGAAAATAAGAGCATCCTAATACACACACACAATGTGATGAGAACCCACAGGATTGGGACTAAACAGCTGTGTAGCCATAAGAAAACCACTTGTTAGTGAGACTGATCAGAAACAAAGTTTTGAGTTTGCTACAGAGCATAAAGCTTGGACTTTGGATTGAACCTATTTCAGAGTGATGGGCGTGTCATGGTAAGAGAGGAAGAGTTAAACCGATGCACCCATCATGCATAGTGTCCACTGTACAAGCCTCTGGAGACAGTGTTATGATCTGGTGTTGCTTCAGTCGCTCAGGTCGAGACTCAGCAACGTTATGTGGAAATAAAATGAAGTCAGCTGACCACCTGAATGGACTGAATCACCAGCTTATCACATCTATGGAGAATTGTGAAAGAGTGGTCCTGGAAGCAAGAGGAATCTTAGAGTATGCAACTTTCTTGGCTAGCCAGTGTATATACTGTAGATTAATGTAATGCATGTGACTAAAGTTCGTTCCTGGTATCACTTACTGCATGTTATACTGTAGCAGCTATAACCAGTCCTTCCTTCACAACAAAGTTACTGCAGACTCTTATAAAACACTGGCACTAGAGACTCCTTCCAAATACGCTAAATAAATGTCTCCTTACAGAAAACCACCATGTCAAAATTTACGCATTTTACAATAGCATATAAGAACAAGTGAATTAATATACCGTAAACAATCATAACAGGCTCACAGTTACCGGAAAACAAAAATTCTAAACCTACATGAGCTCCTTTTTTCCAAACAGTACATCTGAGCTATGTTTTCGACGTCTTCCAAAAATCCAAGTTTATTTTGTAGCTAGGGAATCGTCCTGTCTTTGTCTTCCGATCGACGACTGTTTAGATAATTGGAAGTCAGAGGAAAGCTTCCTTCAGCCGATTAAGTCACGCTGAGGAGCTTCTGGAAGCCTATAGATCGTCATGCCTTGAAGGCGAGCACCTGCGGCTGCTCTTCAAATCAGAGTATCTCACACTGTGAGTGAAGCAACACACGTGTGTAAACCCAGCTAACACGCCCCTTCTCTCTTTCTCTCTGCTGTCCTTCCCCTCCTTCCTCCTGATGCCCTGATTTAACTCATCCCTGAGGTATGCAGCTCTGCGCTGTCCCTGCCGCCATCTCCGTCTCTCTGTCTCACTCTCTCACACGCATGCAAAACACATAGTACACTCACATATACAGTGCATGATGGTCATCATCCCTGTTCTTGCATGTCAGGTCTGCACTAACAGCATGTACTCGTAGTCTCACTGAAAATGTGGAACTCTGTTTGTACCTTGAGGACAATACAGTATGTTGTCTTACAAACTGTCTCAAAACTCTGAGAAAACTGGTATTCTTTTCCATTTCTAGCTCAGATGGGAATATAAGTAATGATTTCTATGGATTATTACTAAACAAAATCCCTATGCGGTAGGAATAAAAAAAAAATACATCACTGAAGCACAAAGACCAAACCAAAAGTGCTATCTGCCCTCTTATACATACACAAACTAATAAATGTCTACGGTTTCCTAGCGTCACTGTGATTGACAGGAGAGAGACAGTATGCCATTTCTTAGCAAACTACAATGGGCGTTCAAGTCAAACCCGGACCTGTGATTGTGCAGAATAACAGAATACAGTTATAAGAGCGAAAAAACCTGCTACACTAATGCACTTGTCCCAGTGTTTCACTAGTGTTTTGATACCATCAAGATGGAAAGTTTTCTCCATACGCCGGGGGAAATGATTCGACTGTCTGTCTGATTCACTTCTGATACGCCGGCCTCCCAGGAACTCCTTTAACAGCCCAAACATGTGGAACTGGCTTGGAGCGAGGTCAGGACTGTACAGGGGGATGTGGAGATAACTTCCAGCTGAGTTCCTGTAACGTGCAAGTGGTGTTGGTGAATGATTGTGTGAACAGTCCACACAGACAGATGCACCTCCTCCTCAAGTTGGAGACAAGTTATCCGTCTATTTTTTATGTACTTGAAGCCTTCTGTAAATGGTTGCAAAAGTCCCGGTTTGACTTGAACGTCCACGTATTTAGTACATTTTATATTTATTTTAATCATTATTAATAAAAAATAATAAGAGCATTAAAAGTATCCCAGACACTAGCAGATGTTAAACCTGATGCATTGCCATGATTGGGCTCTTTCATGCCATCTAATGGGTGTTATTTAAAATTCACTTGGATATAATAAATCATTTCAGGCATCACTTACATCAGCCTGACTCAACATTTTCCCCAAACTGTTCATCTTTAATGGTGATTAAATTACTGTAAAAGTCTTTGAAAGTTATTTACAGTATGTGTCCACTCAGGATGACATCATGTGTTTGTGTGTTGGATTACAAGTACATCAAACTTGGTACATCAAAGTACATCAAATGGACTAATGATTGAACAGTCCATTGTTTGGAAATCAATGAAAGTAAAAACAAACATGCTACAAAATATGTATTTAAATTGAATCCTGATAGTAATTGCCAATATTGCTACGAGACATGATGTTCAATTTAATGGTATTTTAATTTTCGGCTTATACAAAAAAGTGACCGGTACAGTATTTAGTAAGAAGAACTATTTAGGATTATATTTTATTTACCTTTTGCTGTAAAAGGAGCAAACAGAAACCCCTGGCTTAATCCCTAATTGAGAAGTTGAGTCAGCCATCTTTGTTCAAGATGTTCTTATGTTGCACTTACAGTTACTTCCCAGTAGGTGGTGTGTGTTTTTTTTTTAATGGATTTTTTAAGTTTTTTTTTTAGTCGTTCAGTCGTATCCGACTCTTCGTGACCTCATGGACCATAAGCACGCGAGACCTTCCTAGATGCTGTCCATGAAGTTCTCTTGGCAAGCATACTGGAGTGGGTTGCCATTTCCTTCTCTAGAGGACCATCTACAAGCAAGTTGGAAACGCCGATTAGCCAATTAGCCAACTAGCCAACTAATCTGCATGTCTTCAGACTGTGGGAGGAAATCCGGAGAACCAGCAAGAAACCCACCAACCACAGGGAGAACCTACAAACTCCATGCAAGCAGACCCGACCCGGGAATCAAACCTGGGACCTGGAGGTGCACGGCAACAGTGCTAACTCTGGGACCCAGAGTTGATTGACTGCATGTCTTAAATCTTTTTTTTATACCACCAAAAATGTCCATTTATTAAGTAGCACTGAAGAGGTGAACACATGATGTCCATAATCACTCCTGGAGCTTGCTCCAAAGATCTCATTTTCGTTCAGAATAAACTTGTGAGCCAGACTGCTTAACCACAGCAGCAGAATATAAATAAATAAACATTGTGATTTTTAGAAAGCTTCCTCATAAACTTGAGAAGTGGAAGTGATGATGGTTACCCTTCCTGTGACTTACAGAACCAATAGGAAGCATGTCATCCATGGAGGTGAATGTTGACATGCTTGAACAGATGGACCTGATGGACATGTCTGACCATGAGGCCCTGGACGTCTTCCTCAACTCGGGAGCAGAGGACAACAGCGTGGCGTCCCCTATACTAGGTATACACACACGCACTTGCATACTTACACACTATGGTCTAGGTTTTGAGCTACTTTTTTTTTTTTTTTTTTTAACTCATGGTCAGTGTTGGTGTGTACGGATTTACACAGGAATGGTTTTTGGCTTAAGCAGCTGTCAAAACAAACGTACTTAAGAGTCTTGTAGTAGAAAAGCTGATTCAAAAAAATGAAGCCACTGAAGGTATACTGTGCAGTATTGCACATCACCTGACCTGCAAGTGCACCTACAAGCTAAAAGATGTGATCTACAGAGAAATATTATGCAAAACATTATCTATTTATACCCTATCACCTGCAGTGAAAGTACTGTACTATAAAGGGCAGGGTTAGCTCAGTGGTTAAAGTATTAGACTATGGTTTCGAAGGACCAAGGTTCAAATCCTACAACTGCTAAATTCTCCCTGTTGGGTCAAGGCCCTCAACTGCTCAGTATGTATAATGAGATAAAAATGTAAGTTGCTCCAGATAAGGATGTCTGACAAATGCCTAAATGTTTTTTTTTTTTGCTTTATTATTATAATAAACATGAAGTCTAATTTTAATGGGGTTCACAAAATCTCCAACCTTGACTTAAAATATTGACTTTAAAACACTTATCTCATTATACATCTGAGCAGTTGAGGGTTAAGGGCCTTGCTCAAGGGCCAAACTGGTGGTGCTGGGATTTGAACCTGGGACCTTCCAAACCATAGTCCAGTGCCTTAACCACTGAGCGAACACTGACCCGTCTGATCATTGCGGTCTTTTGAGCATTGCAGTGAAATTTTGAATTTGCAATCTCTAGATGCAAGGCACATGTCAGACATTCCCTACTAATGCTTCACATCCTTGAAGGTGCACCGATGCCGACATTCCTCAGTTCTCAGCCGCTAAATCAGATCTGACATTTACAGGGCTTCGGCAAAGATCCTGCTCTGTTCTGGGAGGGAGGGGAAGGCGGCACCAACAGGAATTTCAATTAGTGCTAATTGCATTAAAGGATTATCAGAAGAACCTACAGTCTCTAGAGACAGAAAACGAGGTCTGTCCTTCCTGCTAGACTGGCTTTTAATCCATTTTCTGCCTCTTTTTTCTGCCTGTGCCAGAACCGGACGTCGAGTCGTTCGGAGCCGAGATCACCCTGCAGGTCCCGACACAGGCCGAGCTCAGGCATAAACTCGCCTCGCTCTCTTCCACCTGCACCGACTCAGCCAGCCAGGACACCCAGGAGGAGGAGGTCGAAGATGAAGATGAGAGGACCGGAGTCAGGGATGAGAGGGAGAAGATCCAAGCAGGACAAGATCAGTCCTCCAAGAACTGTGGAAATCGTAACTCGTCCACATAGATGAATGAGTGTCGTTCTGAAAACTGTGTGCTCTGCCCTCTGTGTGTGTGTGTGTGTGTGTGAAATTATACAAATGTTGTGTGTAACCGGTATTTTATGATCTCATGAGGTTTTGTACAGAATTCCCCTGGTTCGTGCCATGCAGCGTTTATCTGATCCTCTTCGCTGATGAATCCACCTGCTCGGATTATAGAAAGCTTCATCACCTGCGCCGCCAATCAAAAATTTTCATTAGTGTTAAATTATAAAAAGTAAAGGTATACTGGAAGTGGTGACCTTGTGTCCTGTCCATGAAGTCCCAGAGACACCGATGTGCACCTTATGATTCTATTGTAAAAATAGGTTTACTTTCTCCAGCTGTTTTGATAGTTTTCTTTTTCTTTCTTTTTTTTTTTTTTTAAATATATGGAGTTTAACCTTTGTGAAAGCCGCCTCTTTCAAATTTTTACACACCGTTAAAAATCAACACTTCTCAAAGCAGGGTTCAGGAAACACATCCAGAATGTCAGTTTCAAGTGCATTTAAATGAACAGAAGCAAGTGGAGCTTCCTATATGAGGTCACAATAGGGGACAAATTTTATTTTTATTTTTTTTAAACTTGTGCTTTTTGTTTGTACATGCACATCTCACTGTCTAAACATGAATAAAAATGTGAATTTTCCACTTTCGTCTTTTCTTTTCATTCCTCGCCCAGAGCTCATTAGATCCAATTAGATGTTTATGAGCTTAATTGGGATCAATAACTCAAAAACTAGCAATGGCGTAAACATCAATCCGGACCCAATATGCTCCGTCAGAGGAATGAAAAGAATGTAGAATGTTACGCAGCTTGAATATGAACAGCTGGATTAAACCTGTGCTGAGGGCACGTCGACGAAATTTTCAATTAAACAGCGGCAAAATGATCAAGAACTCAATGTTCCAGAGAGCAGGAAGAGATTCATTTGAGTGACTTTGCAGAGACATTGAAATAACTGACCGTGGCTGATTCATGGTGATTAATCATCATATACTGTGGGGCACTGAAACATGCAGCAAAACACTAGTAAGAGGGTTGGGAATGCGACTAGAGACCTTTGAGGCAAACGAATATCTTGTGTAATACTGTATGTGGTTCTTCTCCAAGTTGGAAGTTGGCCTCTGTACGCTATGACATGAGAATTTCCTTTGGATATGTTCACAAGTAACATGATGTTGCAGGTCATGGCGGTTCACATACTGTAACATGGACACGTCTGTCCTCCCCCAATGAAACCCCTACAAAATGGTCTTTGATCACCATATCTGGGTTAAAACATCATCTTTGTTAGTCTTCAGAAGTCGTTGACTTCAATCAATAAGTTTTCATGTGTCATGGGTTCCATTAAAGAAGTTTTAATAAGTCTTCCTTCAATCAGGAAATCTTTGTTTTTCATTAAAGAAGTCTTCATAAGTCTTTGTCTTTAATCAACTTAAGCTGCTTTGTTCAATCCCCAAGGCTCATGTAGATGTATGAAGAATTACCAATACTAACGACGACTTACAAAGACTGGAAGACTTGAGAAGACCTGCTACTTGAAGCCAAAGATTTACAAAGACTTCTTGACTGAACACAAAGACTTCCCGATTGAAGACGAATACTTCCAAAGACCTATGTAGACTAGTTCAATAAAAGCGATCACATACTTATTGATTGAAGACGAAGACTTTCAAAGACTTACAGAGTCCTTGGCTTCAAGCATCAAGCCTTTACAAGTCTTCCTAGGTTATTGTCTTCAATCAATAAGTCTTCGTACATCATCACTTTCAATGGACAAGTCTTCATAGGTCTTTGGAAGTGTTTGTCTTCCATCAGCTAGGTTTATGGAGACTCCTGAAGAATCACAAAAACTTGTTGGTTGAAGAAGACTTTTCCATTGATGACCAAAACGTTAGACTTACAAAGTCTTCGGCATCATCAGGAGTTCAACATGAGTTCACGTGACCACTCATTTATTTCGAACGATGGATGTGACTTTAGAAAGGCTGTTATTTTTTGACATACATGCAGTAAATAGGAAGGAACCCAGCCTTCTTGTTTAAGCTTTTTTAGAAGCTATTGCTAAGTACTGCTATACTTATATACAGTCTATCCGATCTAGGTCCACATTTGAAAGTGACTCAGATCCGATCTGAAATAAAGAATCAGATTTGTGCGTTCACATTAGGGTGCAAAAAAAAAATTGAATTAGATTCACATTAGGCTGGTAATGTGAACGTATCCATAGAGACCCAGACCTGTTCCAGCATGACGTTGTCTCTGGGTATAAAGCGAGCTCTATGAAGAAATGATGTGTTTGAGGTTGGAGTGGAAGAACTCGAGCGTCCTGTACTGAGCTCAACCCCACTGAACACCGAACCGAGGAACAGGAACACGGACCTCATCGAACAGACAACGCGAAGAAAATAAATCCACAGACAGATCGAAAAGGCTACAAATTGTCCATAAGTTTTTTATTAAACCTCGAGTACAAACTTGAAAAGTAAAAAAAGAAAAGAAAAAAAAAAAAACCTGGCAATATAACAAACATGAAATCTTTCCGTGTGTGGAAAGGCAGAAACGCAGTGCGAATAAATTAACATTGCCAGACGCTGAGGAAATCTTCCATACAACCTTTCAGGAAGAGAAAAAACTAACAAAAAAATATGTCGTAAGGCCATAAAAACTTGACAACCGCGCCTGTGTTGAAAAAGAAAAAAGAAAAACAAACCTGACTTGATTTTCATTAAATAGTACTAAAACAGTTCAGTCTTCTGGAAAGGACGACAACCATCAAACTGGATTATAGGGTTTTAGAATTGTTTTTGTTACCTTGACAGTCACAACTGGCAAGCTCAGTGCAACATGAGTAGCTACTACATTGTTGAATTTTCAGTAATGAAAATGTAAAAACCTTTTTTTTTTTTTGTTTAGGCATTTTTCTCCCTTTTCTTTAAAAAAGTAAAGCTAAAAAAACAAACAAACAAACAAAAAAAAAACGAGGAACCTGGGATGAAGAAGGGAAGGGCATCGCTACTCCATATCTTATTTATCACCGATATAAGCAGCACTTCAGATTTTCTCTACGATGCCAGAGGAACCCTGTGTACGCCTCTCTCTCTCTCTCTCTCCCGCACACACTCGCGCACACACTCGCGCACACACTCGCGCACACACTCCGGCCGGATGAAGAAACGGAAAGGTAAGGCTGTTTCTTCATGGCGTGTTTGTCCTCTCGATTTCCTCTTTCTGGCACCTCGATGCAGAGGCTCAAGTATTTAAACAGACATTTACAGGATTATATATACAAAAAAAAAAAGTCAATGGGACCCTTTGAGAAATCACTTATAAGACAAAAAGTAAAACAACAATAAGAAAAACAAACCAACAAAACAAAATCAAAACTATTTCACATTATACGCCCTCTGCCTAGTGGCTCTACTCGAGATCATCCAAAGTGAAGTGGAAAAAATATGGTTTAAAATACCAAAAAAAAAAACACAAAAAAAAACACACAAATAAAAATAGTAATAATTACAATAATAATAATAACAATAATTAATGTTAACTGGTACAGATGAATTGATAAATCAGGACGTGTGGAATGTTAACACGATTGCACATGTCGAAGCGGAACGCCTCCAAAGGCAAATAGCACTCCTTTTCATTTACCTTTGTTTTTTGTGTATTGATATAAAAAAAAAAATAAACAAATAAAGTAAAAATCAAATAAAACAGCACCAAAGAATCAGACGAAGCTCCTCGGCTGAGGACCTGCAGGTCAGGCACAGTTTAGGAGTCGCTAGTGTCAGCGCGAGAGCTCGTCACATCACCACCCGTCGGATTAAAACCATTTGATGACTAAAAACTAAAAACAACGAAAACAAGTCTCGCTTTCAAGTGTTACCTCGCCTTTGCAACTAACTCAAAAGTTCTTTAAAAAAAAAAAAAAAAGGGGAAAAAAGTAACCTAGAACAAAAAAAAAAAAAAAAAGGAACGAAGCAGTCCAGGCCGACCGGGTGGCCTTTGTGTCTCTGGAATCTTGACACAAAAATAAAAGAATTAAAAAAAGGAGAAGCACCGACGTGTCTCGATTCACAGTTCAGGCTGAGTGTGTATGCAGTCGACAGGGCTGAGGATGAGGAGAAAGGGTCTGGTGAGAGAGGAGGACGACGTCCGCTTGTCTCTATCAGACCACAGAGCACACCGCTTAATGCTAACTAAAAGAAACAAATAAAAAACAATAATCCAAAGGCAAAAACCTTCTTTCGCTCTAGTGCAAAAAAGGCAGCTCGCTCACACGCAGCAAGTTTCGCCGTACTGGAGGAGGCAGAAGATCCGGGTTTGAGAGAGACAGAGTGATGGAGAGAGAGGGTTGTGAGGGATCTCTCTCTCTCTCTCTCTCGTTCTCTCTCATGAGACAGCCAAGGTGGTGTTTTTCCCCAAGCGGGTGAGAGTCAGCTCTAAGGAGGTGCTCTTCCTCGGACGCCGCTTGGTCGGGGTTTTGTTAGGGCTGGAGCCGTTACAGCTTTCCACTGAGCTTTTCGTCGCTTTACAGCATACCAGATTCACCAAACTGTTGATCTGCTCCTGGAGGAAGATAAAAAGAAATGCAGAATGTAAAAACAAACATCATGCCACCAGCACCACTATCATTAACTTAAGTCCGGACACAGCAATAATGATGAGAAATGCCCAGGGTGCAAAAACTTTATTCCTTTTGAATATTAGAGCATGCTGGTGACATCTGGCCAAAGGTGCCAAAACTTTATTCTCAGTAGAATATCACATAGCATGCTGGGCACATCTGGCCAAGGGTGCCAAAACGTTATTCTCAGTAGAATATCACAAAGCATGCTGGGCACATCTGGCCAAGGGTGCCAAAACTTTATTCTCAGTAGAATATCACAAAGCATGCTGGGCACATCTGGCCAAGGGTGCCAAAACTTTATTCTCAGTAGAATATCACAAAGTATGCTGGTGACATCTGGCCAAAGGTGCCAAAACTTTATTCTCAGTAGAATATCACAAAGCATGCTGGTGACATCTGCCCAAGGGTGCCAAAACTTTCTTCTCAGTAGAATATCACAAA
>CM059217.1:6354973-6552473 GCA_030347435.1 Clarias fuscus | reverse complement strand
TCCATGTCTCACTCTTCCTCAGTGTCTCGCTTTCGCTCTCTCAGCCTGTGTGTCTGTCTTATTCTTCCTCAGTGTCTGTCTCACTCTCTCTCTATCGGATGGTCTCTCACTCTGTCCACGCACTGTATGTCTCTCTCAAATCCCTGTATGTCTGAATCCCTGTCTCTGAGTGTGTTCGTGTCTCTTATAATGTGTGTCTCTGTCTCAGTCTGTGTCTCCCAGCCTCTGGCTGATGGTCTCTCTATACCCCCCACCATTGTGTGTCTTTCAGCAGTATGCACGTGGCTTTGTCAGCATTTCACCGTCTGCATATGTGTGTGTGTGTGTGTGTGTGTGTGTGTGTCTCTCTCTCTCTCTTTCATAGTATATCTCAGCCTCCACCTCACTCTGCATGTCTCTCTCTCTCTCTCTCTCACTGTATACACACACACACTTTTCCCTGTCTCATTTCCCTCCATGCAACTCTTCTCATCCGTTTCTCTTTCTCCCTCTCAGTGCAGCTCCTCTCCCGTGCGAGCGAGTCTCTTTCTCTCCCCAGGCGGTAATGGAAAGCGGAGAGGCTCTTACTTTGAGAAAGGCTCCGACTTGCCCACGGGGAAGCCGCTTCCGTGTATGCTCGTGTCCACTTTCCCATAATGCACCGCTACGTGGCAGTCCCTCTGCTCCACTATTCGCCAGTACTCTTGCTACAGGAGCGGAGGGGGAAAATAATTAAAACACCGCTACGGGATGAAACGCTCTGCAATTCCATCAGTGCATAATGAACTCGGCGGTAAAATAATAATAATAATAAAAAAAGTTAAGGTTTAACAGGATTAAGGTTTACGTTCGAAAATAAGTGATGATGGGAAATACCTCGACTTCTGATGCTCTGGGCTCCTTATTAAAGCACATCATCATCGCATTCCTGGCTATTCTGTAGAAAGTGGTCAAAGACACCGATCTGCCCTGGAAGGCAAAAAAACAAAAACAAAAAAAAAAACAACAGGAATACAACGTTATATTATAGCAACGCTTCTTCATTTAGACTAACACGATGATGTCATGTCAGAGTAAACTGATCACATGACACGGGTTAACCCCACACCAAATTAGACAACAAGGTGTGCGCAAATCATCTTTCTGTAGTTCTCATCAAATGTAACAGCGCCCTCTGCAGGACTGAAGCAGTGTTGCACAAGTAATAGCGAATCCTAGTATACAAAATCACAGAGCACACACACACGCACGCGCACAGGCACGCGCACAGGCACGCGCACAGGCACACACACGCTCATTCACACACTTACGGGCAACTTTTGTATTGGCCAGGATTTAAACGTCAATGGAATTTTCCTGCTTTTGTGACTCCATATAAGAAAAGCCCCGCCCCTGACAGTGTGCTCAGTTCTGCTGTTCTCTGGAGGGGTGTGGCTCAACCGGGCTCTCATTTACATAAACACTGAAACAGTGCATTCGGAAGAGGAGTGAAACAGAGAGTGTCTTCCTCTCTCTCAGTCTGTGTCTCTCTGTGTCTCACACTCTGTCCGTGTGTTTGTTTGTGTCTCTTTCTCTCTCTCTCTCTCTCTCTCTTAGTCAGATTCACCGTCTGTAGTGTCTGGTTGTCTCTGTGTGTGTGTCTCTCCTCATGTGTGTCTCTCAGCATCTCGTTCTCATACCATGTCCCTCTCTTAAACTGTCTCACTGTCTGTGTGTCTCCCTCCATCTCACTCTCTGTGTGTCTGTCTCTCTGTCAATCTCACTATTTATCTCCTTTTATGTCTCTGTCTGATTCTCTTCTCATCTGTCCTCGTCTCTCTGTCTGTCTCACCTCTTGCTCCGTCTCACACACATACACTTTTCCCTGTCTCTTTTCCTCCATCTTTCTTCCTCAGTGTCTGTGGTGTATTTCAGCTGGAGCGTTAAAACACACACACACACACACACACACACACACACACACACACACACACACACACACACACACACACACACTTCAGAGGAGTTCTGAGATCTGTGTTGACTTGTTGCAAGAAATAGTAAAACACGGGGCCTTTAAACTCCATGCGTTTTCGCTCAAGGTTTATGACACCAATAAACCTCAGAGCTGTTTCAAAAATAAAACACACACAAAAAAATACACAAGATGTATGATAATATACACAACGTTAAAGGAAATATAAAAAGAAAATATAAAAAAGGAAAAGAAAACCCCCATACATTTCTTTTTCCTCCGGTCCGTGTGCGAGTGTCAACACGTGTCTTTAACGCATGTGTTTGATGATGCTGGACTTGAGAAGTGTGTCGTGTAAGATGGAACAGATAGTGAAGTGGGGGAACAGATGGAATCAGCATGGGCCCTAAGAACTGGAGCCACTACCACGCTCAAGTGTCTGTGTGTGTGTTTGAGAGAGAGAGAGGGAGAGAGAGGGAGAGAGTTGCATTTAACACAAACCTTCCAAGAGAGGGAAAATAGAAGGCGCTTTTGAAGCGATCTATAAATCTGCCTGCACTCGAGCTGGATATAAAAACACTGGAGAAATGCTGCCTGTGTGTGTGTGTGTGTGTGTGTGTGTGTGTGTATGAGAGAGTGAGTGAGTGAGAAAGCGCAGCAAGCGTACGGTTTCATTTAGAACAACAGGGAGAATGGAGTTAAAGATGGAAGCCAGGTACAGTGTATAGAGAGGATACACACACCTACAGTATACACACAGCTAGAAACACACACCTATACACACACACCTACAGTGTTGGCCAATAGTTTTGAGAATTACATAAATATTGGAAATTGGAAAAGTTGCTGCTTAAGTTTTTATAATATCAATTTGCATATACAGCAGAATGTTATGAAGAGTGATCAGATGAATTGCATAGTCCTTCTTTACCATGAAAATTAACTTAATCCCGAAAAAAACCTTCCACTGCATTTCATTGCTGTCATTAAAGGACCTGCTGAGATCATTTCAATAATCGTCTTGTTAACTCAGGTGAGAATGTTGACGAGCACAAGGCTGGAGATCATTATGTCAGGCTGATTGGGTTAGAATGGCAGACTTGACATGTTAAAAGGAGGCTGATGCTTGAAATCATTGTTCTTTCATTGTTAACCATGGTGACCTGCAAAGAAACGCGTGCAGCCATCATTGCGTTGCATAAAAATGGCTTCACAGGCAAGGATATTGTGGCTACTAAGATTGCACCTAAATCAACAATTTATAGGATCATCAAGAACTTCAAGGAAAGAGGTTCAATTCTTGTTAAGAAGGCTTCAGGGCGTCCAAGAAAGTCCAGCAAGCGCCAGGATCGTCTCCTAAAGAAGATTCAGCTGCGGGATCGGAGTGCCACCAGTGCAGAGCTGCTCAGGAATGGCAGTAGGCAGGTGTGAGCGCATCTGCACGCACAGTGAGGCGAAGACTTTTGGAAGATGGCCTGGTGTCAAGAAGGGCAGCAAAGAAGCCACTTCTCTCCAAAAAAAAACATCAGGGACAAATTGATCTCCTGCAAAAAGTATGGCGAATGGACTGCTGAGGACTGGGGCAAAGTCATATTCTCGGATGAAGCCTCTTTCCGATTGTTTGGGGCATCTGGAAAAAGGCTTGTCCGGAGAAGAAAAGGTGAGCGCTACCATCAGTCCTGTGTCATGCCAACAGTAAAGCATCCTGAGACCATTCAGGTGTGGGGTTGCTTCTCATCCAAGGGAGTGGGCTCACTCACAATTTTGCCCCAAAACACAGCCATGAATAAAGAATGGTTAGGGTTAGGGTTTTTAAGTCACAGACCAGGCTGCTCTGACCGCTTTGCCATTCAAAATACCCTCCAACAGCAACTTCTTCCAACAATCCAACAACAGTTTGGTGAAGAACAATGCATTTTCCAGCACGATGGAGCACCGTGCCATAAGGCAAAAGTCATAACTAAGTGGCTCGGGGACCAAAACGTTGAAATTTTGGGTCCATGGCCTGGAAACTCCCCAGATCTTAATCCCATTGAGAACTTGTGGTCAATCCTCAACAAAAACCCACTAATTCTGACAAACTCCAAGAAGTGATGATGAAAGAATGGGTTGCTATCAGTCAGGATTTGGCGCAGAAGTTGATTGAGAGCAGCCCAGTCGAATTGCAGAGGTCCTGAAAAAGAAGCGCCAACACTGCAAATACTGACTCTTTGCATAAATGTCATGTAATTGTCGATAAAAGCCTTTGAAACGTATGAAGTGCTTGTAATTATATTTCAGTACATCACAGAAACAACTGAAACAAAGATCTAAAAGCAGTTTAGCAGCAAACTTTGTGAAAACTAATATTTGTGTCATTCTCAAAACTTTTGGCCACGACTGTACACACACACACCTACAGTATATACACACACAAACACACGCGCGCGCACGCACACACACACACACACACACACACACACACACACCTGCAGTACACACACACACACACACACACCTGCAGTACACACACACACACACACACACCTGCAGTACACACACACACACACACCTGCAGTACACACACACACACACACCTGCAGTACACACACACACACACACCTGCAGTACACACACACACACACACCTGCAGTACACACACACACACCTGCAGTACACACACACACCTGCAGTACACACACACACCTGCAGTACACACACACACCTGCAGTACACACACACACACACACACCTGCAGTACACACACACACACACACCTGCAGTACACACACACACACACACCTGCAGTACACACACACACACACACCTGCAGTACACACACACACACACACACACACACACACACACCTGCAGTACACACACACACACACACACCTGCAGTACACACACACACACACACACCTGCAGTACACACACACACACCTGCAGTACACACACACACACACCTGCAGTACACACACACACACCTGCAGTACACACACACACACACACACACCTGCAGTACACACACACACACACACACACCTGCAGTACACACACACACACACACACCTGCAGTACACACACACACACACACACCTGCAGTACACACACACACACACACACACCTGCAGTACACACACACACACACACCTGCAGTACACACACACACACACACCTGCAGTACACACACACACACCTGCAGTACACACACACACACCTGCAGTACACACACACACACCTGCAGTACACACACACACACACACACACACACACACACACACACACACCTGCAGTACACACACCTCTACATAAAAGCCCAGTGAGTTCCCAAAGCAGTATGGTACGTGTATGAGTGTGTGAGACTAAGTGAGTGATATCTAGCACGAGTTCAGACAGGTCACACAGATACTTTATTAAACATCTACACTACTCACTAACGAACTCCCCATAACGTTCTCAGCACAGCAGTCACACCGGCATGGTAGTGTATGTGTGTGTACACAGATTCTCATATGAGACGCTTATACTAGTGTATCAGGAGCAGCGGCAGTTTTACTGGAGCTCATAAGCACCTCAGTGAGTGATGAGTTCCTGCTGACGAAAACTCTTCTGAAACCTTCAGCAGTTAGGAGTGCTCTGGTGAGAAACCACTGAGTCTGTGTGTGTGTGTGTGTGTGTGTGTGTGTGTGTGTGTGTGTGTGTATGTGTGTGTGTGTATACCTGCAACAGAGAATGTGGGAGGAAAAAAGAAAGAAATAAAAATAAATAAATCCTGAGTGTGAATGAGGTGTGTGTGTGTGTGTGTGTGTGTGTGTGTGTGTGTGTATAGCCTGGGAAAACCCATTGAATGTTGCAGCAGCAGAAATTTGGCAAACTGCCAACAGACGACGAAATTTGGCTTTTCAGAGCAACAAGAAGATTTCGCCAAAATGCTGTACAAGTGTTTTAATTGATAATCTAAGCCAGGATTATATACTAGTGTAAAAGGTTAGCTAAGTAATTATCAAAACAAGCATTTTACCCCACTTCAATTTCATTAGAATATTTGAATACTAATCATAAAACAAATGGGAACAAACGTCACTATATTCGTACCTTATATATACACTTGTGCTGGTCACTGAGAACCCCTTCGTTTCCTTCCTCTTCTACGTGACCCTCTTTTTTCTTCTCGTGACCAAAGAGTCGACGGCGCCCAGGGTTACGGGGCGTCTCCGGCTCTTTGCCTGGTCCGTGGAGTCCGTTCTTGGGCTCGTAGCGTGGCAGCGCCAGGGCGTGTCCGTTCCCGCTCTCCGAGTGACCCTCCAGGGGCCCCCGGCGACGCTCCAGTGTGTCCTTCTCGCCGAGCACCTCGTGCTCGAGACGGCGATGCTCGTGAGGAGAGAGCTGATCGTAAGAGAGCAGGAACTGCAGGTAGGCCTCCTGGAGCTTAGCCAGCCGTTCCTGAGCCGACCTCGGGATCCGGAGCAGATCCGCCAAACGGCTCCACTTCTTCAGGTCCATCACGCGCTGCATGCCACCCATGTCGCTGACCAGCTCGGAGAATCGCGCCAGGTCCACCTCACAGCCCCCTGAGAAAGGAAAGAAAGATTTGTGCAGAGGTTTTTAAAGTGTGACCAAGTCGACTGGTGGTTTAAACGCTTGAGTTCACAACTCTAGTCACTAGGGATGGCAATCACTAGTCACCTCCATGATATTCCTACAGTAATACCTACAGTAATACCTACCTAATACCTACAGTAGGTGATGATTTGATTAAAATTGCGATTCTATAAGTATCACGATTTTATAAATATCCCAATTCGATATTATATTTTCCCTCCGATTTAAAAAACGTTAAAAACGTAAAAAAACAAAAAAAGTTTAATAAGGAATTAAATGTAGACTTTCTTATTGTTTCTTTTAACATTAAAAACTTCAAATTTAACTAAAGAAAAAGCAACATTTAACTGAGCAGCATGCATCTCTGTGGACATAATTACTATTTCTAAATTAGCAAATAATTTACTCCTACCACATGGGAGGAAATTGTGTAAATAGATCAGAGTGCGCCACCTGTAGGATCATAAAGAAACTGCAACGTGAAACCTGATGACGTGATCTTTTTTTTTTTTTTTGGATTTTTCCCCGATTTTCTCCCTAATCTAGTCGTGTCCAATTCCTCCCCGTCACTAGGGGGCTCCCACATTAAGGCTACTACTACCACTCAGCCGGGAGGGCCGAAGACTATCACGTGTTTCCTCCGAACCACGTGACGCCAGCCGACCGCATCTTTTTCGAACTGCTCGCTCGCGCACCGTTGGGGGCGGCGTAACACACTCGGAGGACAGCGCTATCCGCTCCCTCCGTTGCGCGAGCTCACAGACGCCCCTGACTGGTTGTAGAGCCGTGATTAATGTGGGAGCACTAAGTACCTCTCATCCCTCCCCTCTGAGAGAGCTCGGCCAATCAGCTCTCTCTAGACCTCCGGCTGCGAGAGGTTACAGCACCACCCGGGATTCGAACTAGCGATCTCCGGATGATAGGGCGAGCGCTTTAACCACTGCGCCACTCGGAGGCCCGATGACGTGATCTTCTAATAAAAATAATAATGATAGCTGAGTCCAACCTCCTTGCACTTCTACTACTAATGAACCCCTGACTAAAAAAGCCTACAAGACAATTATACCCCCTTGAAGATTAATGAAGCTCCTGCTGCAAAACATCCTCGTGATAAAAAATGGTTCATCTGCAACAAATATCATTCCCTCCGACAAACCATTACAAGGAATAGCACATTAACCCTGCAGGACCCTAACGAACACAGAACTTGGCAGCAATTTTATACTTTTTACAACACTTAACTTCTTGCATATCATATGTAAGAACAGCAATGCCTTGGTTTTTTTTTTTGTTTTTTTGAAAGTGTCTCTAATATCAGTGCTGTGTAAAAGTCAAAAGGTAAAGCTGGAACTAATTTTTCTTTCCAGCTGGCATTCGTGTAAACAGAACAGAAATTCAACCCCGAGTTCTGCAAATATAATAAACCGGCATGCCAACTTTATTTAAGGTCTTCAAACATAACTTTAAAAAATGCAATATTCAACAGGAGCACGAGTACAGGTCACCGACCTATGGTTCAGTTCTTCACCTGGAACGCCTCCAACACTGCAGCTGCATTTGTAGTGCCTCAGTAAACACCACCTACTAACCACATAACCTGCTAGACCTTGAGAACACACACAGTAGTTGGTTAACGAAAGTCCAGGGGCAGCTTTCTGGAACCTACAAGCGCTCAGCTATGCCACGGGCAAATCCAAAAAGACAGGCAATTTAAGTGATTTAAATTGTATCCTAACATGTGCTGTTACCGGGGAAAAGTCATGTGACTAGCCTGTGATGTTCCTACTGTGGTGTACCAGTAATGTAATAAAGAGGGGTAACACTGTTTTTAATAAAAATATGTCAATGTTAATCCCTTTGTCTGTTCCTCTTTATCTGGGTTATTCTGATCTGAGTTTGGAACAGTATTTGTGCGAACTCACCGATGAGTGGCGGCTCCTCCATGCTGATGCCCTGAGATTTGAGGTGTTTCTTGATACAGGCGAGCTTCTGGACGTTCGGGCCCCAGCGGCGACCGAGCTTGTGCACCCGCTGCACCTGAGTGACGAAGCGCATCTCGTCGTTCAGCTTGCATTCGGGACGCCAGTCAGGAGGCGGGATTACTCGACATAGTCCGCTCGTTTCTGCGCATTCTCGCACTGAGTCCAGGTACACCAGCGGGTCCTGAAACTCACGTGAGTTGGGCCTCAATATGGGAACCTCAGGCAGCACTGCCAGGCCTGCCCGGCTTCTCTCTCGCTCCTTTTCCCTCTCCTTTTCCCTCTCACGCTCCCGCTCCAACCGCTGAGGTGTGGTCTGAGGCTCTGACCCTCTCAAGAGCCTTCTGTTTGAGGTAGTGTTAGCATTAGAGTTAGCGTGCCAGCTCTTTGTCCTTTGCTGCGCTCTGTGGATGAACATCAGCCTCCCGGCTGAAGCACGCTTGGGCCGTTGCCTTGCCGGCTCCGGGTTGGCTGGGCTCTGGTGGGCGGAGCCTGGGGCAGCTGGTGAGGCTGGAGCAGGGGTGGGGCCTGTTTTTGGTGTGGGTGAGGCAGCTGTTTCTGTGATGTTGAGCCCATTAGCAAGGGCGGTTGAAGCCTTGTCTTGGTTTAGCACCTTCTTACTGCGCGTCTCCACTACAGGAAGTGACGCCAGTTTAGGCTTTTTAGCCTCCGAGAGCAAGACCTTGGACTTGGGCTCTGTAACCTCTGACCCTGCATCCATCCTGCGTTTGGAATTGCGCAGACCTTGCCGCCCCTGGCGGGCTTCGTCCTCCGACTCATCGTCCCTCGAGCTATGGAGTCCATTGATCCTCCCGTTGAAGTGAACAGTAGCGCCCCCGCTGGCTGCGCCATGCAGCCCGTTTGATAACAGCACCTGTTTGCGGGTTTTTGCATTGCCACTTGGGGCTTTCCCTGAGTGAGGGGGCTGGGCTCCGTGCCCATTGCTGGCTGGATGCTGATTACCGCCAGCAGCAGCAGCAGCAGAATGTTTGCTGTGGTTCAGTTTGGCTTTTTTTACCAGTTCTCCTTTCGCTTTGGTGTAGGTGACGTGGCCCTTGGTCACGGTGACCGTGTACTTCACAGTTCTGGAGGGTAGGCGGCAGTCTTTTGACTTTTTGGCAGTGGCCACGGTCCTGGGAGATGGCTGCGAAAAGCCGTTCACTTTAGAGACCTGAACGAGGAAAAAGGAAAAATGAATCGATCAACAATATTTGATGTATAGTTTTGATCATGATCTACCCATTATAAGAATAGAACTATTGGGCATAAGCAAGGAATAAATGTACTTTAATATAATATGTATATAATATATAAATATACACAGCAGGGGTACAACACAATGCTTCTCCTTATGGTCTTTGTTTGTACATGCACAATAGAGAGCCATCCGACTATCAAGTCACTACTGAGGTAATTTTTAGTAGGACTCGGGTTAATTTCTATTCAAAATCTTTCAGGCACGATGATGATGATGATGATGATGATGCGTCTCTCCATTTGCGGCTCTATCAGTGTCCCTCAGTCAGCTATCTCAATCTGTATTATGTACATCTCGATAACAAAACTAAAACCCCAGACACAGCAAGACATAATTAAAACAGGAAAAATGAGAACAGACAGAAACAGAGAGGAACTAATGGAGAGAAAAACTCCCGGTGCCAACTACTGGTGGTAAAATGACTCCCGGAATATAGTTTATAGCTAAAGCACATTATAATCAGTCTGATATGGAGTGGTCTCGTTAAGCTCTGTAATTCTGCCTAAATGCTTCAAATAAACGTCTGGTGCTCCTCAGTAGATCTGAAAGCCCCCGCAGGATTCCTGCCGCAGCAGATGATGCTTCGGTTACACATAAACCCTTACGGGTTAAGCGCCCTTATGGGAGTATTAGGCTGCGTCGTCTTTTCTCACCAGGCTGCCAGTTTATTTGACGTATCGTGTTACTCAGACATCGTTTCACAAGCGCACCGTGTAAAAAAAAAAAAAAAAAGTTTACTGCTAAAACTTGAGACCTGGCTGAACTGTCAGAGGTCAGACATTTCGGGCATCATCAGCCTCCGCTATATTCTGCTTCCATGCACACACACACATGCATATAGACGTGTGTGTGATCCATACTGGAGGTAACAGTAAGTGAAACGTGCTTGAGCGTCGGCGATCCGTCAGCGCGCTGAGCCAACCGACACGGCCTGTATTGTATTCCTATCAGGCGCAGCCTAACACAAGGAGAGGCTATTAAAAGATAAGGGGGGGAGTGAAACGTGATCGCCTTCATCCTTCGCTCCGCCCCCGTCATGGAAGGAGAAGCCGAGGAAAGGGGAGGAAGCAGGGCAGAGAAGGAGGGGAGAACGAGAACTTAAACCGTTTCTACACAAAAGCTCTGAGGCTCAGATGATTGATGCTCTCTGCAGGTAGCGCAGCAGGTGTCGAGTAACTTGCTAACGCCTCTTCGTCTGTCCTCCATATGAAACAGCACCACCCTCTGTTCTCTATTCGACACCGCACCACCTTCACAATTCGAGGCGTAATGGCACAGACCTCTCCATGCTTTAACACAACACCACCGCTTCCCATCGCTCTTTTATCCACCGTTTCCCATCCACCCTCTGTCCAAACAGGGGTGTCAAACCGGATCTGTTCTTGTATTTCGGCAGGCTATCAGATATAGCTCTCTCCTTGGATGGAACAAAACCCAGCACTGACACCAGCCCTTTCAACACCCACTTTTTTATTTGCCTTGACTTGGTTGGAATGAAAGCCTGCACTAACCAGCCCTTTCTGCATCCAGTCTTTTGACCCCCCTAAAACAATCGTTGTCCGGCATCTGGACAGCACCAACATCTCAAGTCCACTCTCTAGCCATTAAAAAAAAAGAATTAAAATAAATAAATAAATAAATAAATAAATAACCATTAACCACACCATCACAGTCCTCCACAAACACACACACACCTTGAAAAACTACTGTTCCCCAGCCAGGTTTTATCTACATCAACCTGCACCATGCTCTGTACACCAAAAACACCCACCTTCTGCTGAAACACCATCTGGAATCTAATACCATGCAGCACCGCATCCATCAAACACCCTCATTTCTTTGTCTAAAACTGAATCAACCATTTCCACCCTATGTGGAAATCCAGGATCACCCTTGCTCTCCTCCACATTTAAAAGGGGAACCAAATTCTGGTGGCCAGCATTAACCAACACCACTCTGTTCTCTGTAAGAAACATTTTTTATAGCATTCTAAACCTTACACTCTGGTCATTAAGGCACCACCACGTTCTCAGACCTCAAGACACACCCTCCTCCATCTTTCCTCCTTTAACTGTATCCCCATCTCTCCATATCTAATGACAGAAAACATCACCACACTTTCCATTCTCAACCCCACCTTTCTCCAGCAAAAACCACACCCTCGCCACCCGCTGCGCTCCACCTTACGCAACTTCCAACCTCTCGCATTAATCTTCCTTCAACACCCGCGCCACACTCTTCCACCCACCCACCGTGCCTGCTTAAAGAGCCTTTTGAAACAGCACCATCCTCTGTCCTCCGTTTGCAACAAGGCCGTCAGACAGCAGGCTGCGAGATTGCAGCTGTTTATGCGTGCGCGATGCCAATCCCACTTAGTGTTCAGTCCCCCGTGTGCTTCACATGCTCGTGTGCGAGTGAGAGAGCTGAGAACAGCACTCTGGGAATAACTTTCACTTGCCGCGAATGATGCGGCCACTAGAGGGCTCACGGCCTCTGTTACGCCGATCTCCTGAGGCGCCAGCACGTGAGAGCAAACACTCTCTGTCTGGGATTGTTTAGTCTGCCTGAAGAGACAGCGAAGGAAGGGGGAGTAGAGTGAGAAAGCGAGTGTGAGCAAGTAAGAGAGAGAGAGAGCAAAAGAAGCCACCGCAGCAGCAGCACTGCCTGTCACCAGACTGTGCCCAGCCGAGCAAAACAGAAAGGCAGCAGAGAGAGAAAGAGAGAGAGAGAGAGAGAGAGAGAGAGACTGGAACAAGGGAAGGTGGGAGGGAGATGGAGGACAGATAGAGACATTGAGAGCAGAAATGAGAGAGAGGGGGAAAAAAAGAAAGGAAGGAGAGCAATGGGGAATACGTAACAGTACAAAGATTGATGGAAGGTGTGAGGATAGACTTGTTAAACAGCTGAGCTGAGGAAGAAAAAAAAACAATGAAATGTCTGAGAGAAAGAAAGAGAGCAAGATATATATATAAAGAGAGAGAGAGAGAGAGATTGAAGGACAGACAGATAGACAGACGAGTATCTGAATGTGTGTGTGCGCGCGTCCAGACTGTGTTGCTATACACCGGCTGTACAATGGCAGGAAGGTTTGACGGAATGCCTCTGGAGGAGTACAGCTCATAGGAAGTGAACTAAATTAATCCACGTACTGCTCTCCTCTCTCACACACACATACACACAGTCTCTTAAAGCAATCGTCAAACACACACCGCATACCCATCCATTTAAGCTAACCGCTCCAGACACTACAACTCCTGAGCTTATTCAATACGACTGCATTTCCTACTGTGTTCACGTTCTGTTCGACGGAGTCAGTGTGAAGTTAACAGACGTCATCTTCCTGTCAGAAGTAAGCGAACGAGTCGGTGAATTAATAATCCAGCTAAAAGCTAATCCCTCAGAACGAACAAGAGTCAATTATATTACAGAGGCGTGCGACAGGGGAGAGAGAGAGAGAGAGAGAGAGAGAGAGAGAGAGAGAGAGAGAGAGAGATGTTGAGGACTGGAACAAAGGATGACGAGCTGGACCATCTTGGCTTTGTGCTTTCCTGATCAGAAAGACTCGTTTCCTTTAATGAAACCCTTAAACACAGCCTGAGGCCTGATGGTGCTGCACTGTCATCTTCCCCTTCCCACAAAAGAAAGAAGTTGGAGAGAAAAAGAAGGATGGAGGAAAAAAGAAAATGTTAGGCAAAATGAGCTAATTAGGGGAAAAGAGAGGATTGGAAAGAACAAGAGAAAGGCAGAGGAATGAAAGGAAGATAGGGAAGGTATAAAGCCAGGGGTAGTCTATTGGACTACGGTTCGGAAGGTCCCAGGTTTAAACCCCACTACCATCAAGTCGCTCTGGATATGGTCGTCTGCCAAATGCATAAATGTCAATGTATAAAGGGCAGAAAAGCAAAGCCTACCTGCTTGCGTAGTTCCTCTGTGGTTCCTTTTATGCCGACCCCGTTGGAGGTGTGAGTTCTGGTCGTGGTGGATTGTACGAGATCTCGCCGCTCCTCCGCCCTCTCCGAACGCTCCTTTCCGACTGACGACTCTCTGACTTTGGGCCTCAACGTGCTCTCCCTCTCCTTCATCACCTTAGTGTGGCCATTAAACACTGCACGCAGAAGGAAGCAAAGGAGCGTGATGTCACTCTCAGCTCTACTCCATTTATAACACACCCACAAGAACTCAAAATACTGTACAGGAAATCAGGACATAAAAAGCATGCTCTTGGATACACACAAGGAGAAAAGTCAACTCTGGGTCAGCGAAAGAACTTTTATTTATTTAATTATATTCATTTTTATTTATTTGTTTTAAGCAGTGCTGACTCAGGGGGGTCCTGTTCTCTAATAGTGAGCAGGGAACACTGGGTTCTTCTGCAAGACCTTTAACCATTAACTTCTCGGCTCCATTGGATATGTTCTCACGTTTAAGGAACTAAACAGTTCTGGATTCTGTCCCAGGTTCCTGTGATGAAAAGGTCACTAAAATATTCCTGTGGTGCAAGTATATATGCAGGGCCCCATTTATCCTGGAAAGAATCTTCTCCTAAACCAGAGGCGTCAAGCTGGATCCAGAAAGGGCATCTTGTTTTTCAACAGACTATCAGGTGTAGGTTTTCTTTGGTTGGAATGAAAGCCTGCACCGACACCAGCCCTTTCTTCCTCCAATTTGACACCCCTGTGCTAAAACAAGTTCTGTGCTGCATCTAGAACAGCAACACCATCTCTAGTCCATTCCTTACCCATGCTATCACCAGGGTTTTGCTCCCATGTTCCTTCAAATCTCTCCTGCACTGGCAAAGTACGTAAAGTTCCTGGGGTGGAACCTTGCGCAAGATTCCCAAATGTCTGAGAAAGGTACCCGTCCTGTCCAGAAATGATTCATGACAAAAGTTTTCGGAAAACATTTCTGTACTTGCACGGTGCCTAAAATTCCTTAGTTGCTGAAAAGGTTTCTGTGGGGGCGCCTGGCTTTCAGAGTTCCCATTAGCGCCTTGAGATCTTGAAAGGACTAACGTAGTGTACAGTACAGACCAAAAGTTTGGACACCCCTTCTCATTCAGCGAGTTTGCTTTCTTGTGTTCTTTCTTGTGTTCTTTAGCCCAAACACGTCTCTTCTGCTTGTTGCCTGTCCTTAGCAGTGTTTTCCTAGCAGATATTCTACCATGAAGGCCTGATTCACACAGTCTCCTCTTAACCTTTCGGTACTGTTCACCTCCCGCCCCCTTCCTGTAGTGTTCCCGGTCAAAATTGACCAGTCTGTTGTAAGTGCACTTAATTTAGGGGGTTGTTTTCTGTCTGATGGATGAATATAGTCTGGATACCCATTCATTTCCTATGGTGGTCACTTTTGACCGGGAACACCACATGTGTAAAAAGGTTGATTAAAACACTCAAAATTAAATGAAATTGGTGATAACCACTTTTACATGTTCAAATGCATAGTGTGGAGGATATCATAAGGCCTTGAGTCAATCGGATGTAAAACACAATATTTATGAGTATTTTAAGTTGTAATCGGTCTGATTTGATCCGAACACTACAGTAAGGTTTTAACAGTTGTTCTAGAGATGTGTCTGCTGCTAGAACTCTGTGTGGCATTGACCTGCTCTCTGATCTGAGCTGCTGTTAACCTGCGATTTCTGAGGCTGGACACTTTCAAAGTTTTCCCAATTTTTCAAACTGACTGACCTTCATTTCTTAAAGTAATGATGGCCGCTCGTTTTTCTTTACTTAGCTGCTTTTTTTCTTGCCATAATACAAATTCAAACTCTTTGCATGAGAAGGTGTGTCCAAAGTTTTGGTCTGTACTGTACATGCCCCTGAAGTTCCACGTGGAAATTGGAGTCATGTTACAGAGTGGTGCTTCAGGGCTCTCGCACTCTTAATGTACATTCTTCACTTTCTGTCGCAGCAAGTCGGCAGACACAGAGCTCCCAGGTCCTCTCTCGACATCATCATCCATTTTCACTTCCTCTTGACTTAAATCAAACCTGACTGTTGCTAATTAACACGTATTTGATATGCGCTCTATATTTATGGCAGACTGACGTTTTTTTTTTTTTTTTTAACTGCGGTTTTGATACCAACAGGCATGTCTGCGCTGGGAAAGCGCCAGCTTGAGCTCGGTTTGATTCCAGGGACAGGAAAGAGAGAGAGAGTCTAGAGCAGCTACCGAGGTCTGGGATTAATAGAGAGCGTTTAATTTAGAAATGTAAACTCGCTGAGGGATGGAGCGTGAAAACTAAAGCACTGGGGGTCCTCAGACACACGTGTGGCTTCGGCAGGGTGCCACGGCAAAGGAAGGGAGAGCAGAGGACGAGGATCTGATATCCACAATAATGAGTGGAGTGTGTGTGGAATTAAACTTGATGTCGCAATCAATAGTAAAAAAACAGACATGCGGGGAAAATAAAGAGCAGGAAACGCGAGGCAAAGTTACACAGGAGTGAGCTGGGCCCGGCGTCGGCCTCGTGCTTGACCCCGGCGTGGGAGTCGAGTGATGGAATCCGAAACCTCGGATGGTTTCAGGGGGAACCGGAGATTGGGTGACCGTCTGGCTAGACGCCCGGTGCTGCTCGCTGTTCAGACACGGGAGACGTCCTTACACACTCGAGGTGTGTGTCTCACCTTCTGAGACAACACAATGCCCACGCCGATAAATGATTCACGATCCCGTGACTAAAAGACGCCAATCGTTCAATACGATATGCGATCTGATACGGAGAAACGATACCGCGTGATTGTGCGACCTTTAACCAAAAGAGAGTCCGATCTCTCCGGCGCAAAGCTCGCAGGACCGTGCAGCGTGTTGGAGGATAATGAGATCATTGAAAAAAGTTTTTTGGTTTTTTTACAACGGCAGCTCTAAGAGTGTGTGTAGTTCATTCACGCGCTTGTTCTGGTCCGTTATTATTGTAGCTCTAATTATTTTGATTTAAACCAACATGTGTGAACATAAATTGTTGCCATGTTGGCGTTGCATTGATTTTTGGAAGGAGTCTCCAGTGTCAGTATGAGTGGTGTATCAAATTGACCTGGGGATCAAACTCGTACCCGCTACACCTACAGGGACGCTAGTGCACGCTCTGTGTGTGTGTGAGAAAGTGCTGTGCGAGAGGAAAACCACCTTTTCCACTAAGTGCTGCTTTTATTGCTACTAAACACACGCGGCGACGTGAAGCATCTGCCACTGATAACGCCGAGGTGCAATTAAACAGACCTGTCAGCTCGTAACATTCATTACTACTGACATGCTGGTACGTTCTTAACATGGAGCTTCATTATTAACATGCACTCCTGATGCGTCCACGGGCCCTGCGCCTATGTACAGTACGTACATGAGTGAGTGCGTGCGCGCGCGCACACACACAAACACACAATTGAGCGCGTAGTGACGAGGGTGGGAAAGTAGAGCGAGAAACCGCACAGGTGTGAGAGAGATACAGAGCAGAGACCGAGACAAAGAGACAGCGTGCTTAAGAAGGTGTGTGTGTGTGTGTAGGAGGCGCTCAGGGGTGTGTGTAGAGCCTACAGCGCCCCTCCGCACAGCTGTCGGCTGAATACATAAACACCTTGTTACCGCTTTTCCCACTAAGTGATAATTGGAGAGGAGAGATGAAGCGTCGCGCCGTGCTCCCACGCGAGTTCCCCAGTGATCACACACACACACACACACACACACACACAAATCTGTTCTCAGTCTCCATTTCTTCCTTTACGTTCATACTATTAATATGCAACATTTTTTTCCCCCCCTACACTACATGACACTACAACTGGATCTGCGCCTTTAGACTTTTTGGTACCGGAAGCTAACGGTACTTCTGACAGGGCTGGAATCATCGTTCAATGCCTAATGTTTGATCATAATATTGTGTCACCAAGGTCAAAAGGATGGAGGTCATCATCAAGGGCAAAAGTGTCCTGTCCGTTCCTGATTGTCGTTCGGAACTCGACTGATGCACCAATTTAAACCTTTCCACGCTATAAAGGTGTTTTTTTTTCACCCCCTGTAGCCCATCGCTCCCAGGGGTTCTCGTCTCACCGTGTCCGTTGAATCTGCCGGGCGGTTTGCCTTTGCGCGGCGTGGACTGGCACGATGTGGACGCCACGCTGGGCGGCTTCTCCTCCTCACATTCCTCATCGTCCTCCAGCTCGTCCTCATCCTGAGAGCTGCCAAAGTAGGCCATGTTACTGGGTAAAGCCGGGGAGCCTAGAGAGAGAGACAGAAAGAGAGAGTGAGAGAGAGAGATAAGAACAGAGAAACAATGAGAGAGAGAGAGACACACAGCAAGGTTATTTTCTTGTGCCTTATCTCTAAGCTTAATGTAAAATATTTGTCATGCCAATAAAGCACCTTTGAATCTTGAATCTTTAGAGAGGGAGAGAGAAACTGAAACTGGTCTGCATGTCAATCCCATGAACCTTTCTAACCCTTTTAAATCCAAGCTAAAGAGGCGTGGCCTCTCTCCGTCACTCACAACCCAAGAGGCGTGGCCTTCTGCTCGTCAAGTCTTTCCCTTCTTACAAGGGCCGCGGTTCTGTGTCGTCTCCGTCTCGGGTGAGATCACGGACACGCACATTAAGGTCATAAATGAACAAAGCGATGCTGACCGAGCGCCTGGGCTACGACTGATGTCTCTCACGCGGCAGTGAGTCGCTGCAGCAGTGTCGCTGCGCTAACTGAATTACAGAGGGGATGAGAGATCTCGCGCAGCATATGGACTGGCAGTTCCGGGATCCGCTCGGCTAATCGGAGAGCGAGAGATGAGTTCAAGAGACGCGGGATGAGAAAGAAGGAGGAGGAGAAGGAGGAAGCAGACACGAGACTCGCGCTTCTGAGTCTGCTAGAAGAGAGTCGCGACACTCGGCCTGCGTGGTTCTCGTCACTGATCAGGACGATCACAGAGCACGCTTCTCTTCAAACACCGCACCCTGGACCTGAACCAGACCTCCGACACGACCTCGCCGGGCTGCTTTTTCACACGGGGTGGATAAAGAATGCAGCCGCTTGGACGTTAGCTTAACGCCACAGTGTGCAGTGTCACGGCGTGACCTCTAGTGTCTGGGGTCAGAGCCAAGTCTGTGGGGTTAAAGGTCAGAGGAAACAAAGAGCTTGCTGTAAAGCATATGTATGGGCCAATATAGAGAGAGCTAGAGGGAATTACCGTGAACACACACACACACACACACACACACACACACATAAAAGGCATCCGGATATAATACACTGAACACACACTGCTTGTTTACGTGGTCTGTTCTCCTCCCCCCCCCCACCCAAAATGAAAACACATCTTGAAATTGAATGGATTATTATAATTACAGTAAGCCCAGATAATAATTACATCGTCACGGCAACTGCTAAAGGACAACAAAGTGACAAAATATATTAAATCACAACAAGAGGGACTATAACAACAACAATAAAACTAATTTGAGATTTTTGTCTGCCTGTCTATTTATCTATATGTCTGTTTACAGACAGACAGACACATAGACAGAAGAATAGGTGGACAAGCAGGTTGAAGGACAGAGACATAGAAACAGACAGATAGATAGCCAGATGGATGGATGAATGAATACAGAAACAGACAGAAGGATAGACAGGCAGCTAGACAGGCAAACAGATAGACAGACAGACAGATAGAGAAGAAAATGGACAGAGACAGATATGCTTTGTCATTCAGGTCAAGAGACGGACAGACAGTGACAGAGATGGTCAGTTAAACAAAAACTTAGTAAGACAGGCAGAGATAAACAGGCAGAGTGAGAGAGACAGACTAACAGAGACAGACAGACCGTGATGGAGACGAACAGAAAAAAACATATTGAGAGACAGACAGACAGAGACAAAGACATACTGTCACAGAGACAGACGAACCAAAACAGAGAGTGAGAGACAGACAGATAGACAGGCAGACAGACGTGGAAATATAGACAAGAACGGACAGAGACAGATATGCTTTTTCATTGAGGTCATTGTTTAAAGGGGAGATTTTGGACAGACTCCTTCATTCCCCGCCTGGACCCAGACCTGAGACCTCTGACTTGGAGAGGAGCGGCGCTGGACGTAAAGACGTCTTTATGGATGTGGTTAAACATCAGAAGCTCGGCGCTCAGCTCCAGCACTGTTAGGTGAGATGTGCTCGTAGTTAACCAGAGCTGTGTGAAAGTAAGTAACTAGGGTTAGGGTTAGGGTTAGGTCTGATCCGGTCATCCGGTCTCATCACACCGAGTAACACTGATCCTCATCTCAGAGTCACTTCACTCATCCTTACACTGCCATGGGAAAAAAAAAAAAAGAAAGAAAGAAAAAGTTCTCAGTTACTCCGACCTCAATCGACAGACAGAAAGCAGCACGTCTGTGAACTTTCAAAAAAAAAAAAAAAAAAAAAATCTTTACAGATGATAACGTCTGTGTAAGTGAGGACTTAAAGATCGACTGCACACACAAAGACGCCGTTACAGAGGCTGTAAGTGGATCACTCCGGCTGAATAAAACACTCAGTCGCAGACCATCTGATACTTTAACTGCCTTGTGCGCGCGCGAGAGAGATGCAGGTGTGGAATGCGCTTAAGGATATACGACTCCTCCTCTATAGATTTAATAGCAGGCTTTGAGCTTCTGAGTCGACACAATAGCGCGTCTCAAGAGCGCCGTTCCTCCAGGCTGTGTGTGTGTTTTGTGTGAGACAGAGAAAGACAGAGAGACATCATCCAGACCCTCGACAGCCGAGCACATCTGCATCAGCTTTTCACCTTTTACCGACGACTCGATTCCTCAAACAAACACAAACTCGGCTAATTGAGGAAATGGCTGCTATTACGGGGCGCTCCTTCCCCGGGCGCGGTCAGGGGCCGCGGCCTCCAGGGCACAACCAGGGGGCACGGCGCCCGAGCTCAGGACGCTCGCATCCTGCGATCGCCGACGTCATGGCGGCCAGATTTACGAGCGCCTCTCGCTCCATTCCCGCCGCTCTCTCGCTCTCTCTCTCTCTCTGGCGCCGGCTGCGGCGCTGTCATCTCCAAGACGGAGTGGAAAATAAAAGCCAGGCCTTTCCCCGAGCTCCAATTACGCCCGCTTTCATATTGTGCTCGAGCTGACGCAAATGATAATTAAGGGTGAAGGCGTTCATTACGATTGTCAGCTTTAAACCAAGCGCAGACATAATTACAACCAAAACTGTCTACTTATAGGCCTTGTTCTTTTTATGGGATAAAGACTACGCGACCGAGGTCTGCGAACGGAGCTAAACGGCAGTCAATCGGGCGTGTGTGCCGGAGGAACCCCGGCGTTCCGATTGGCTCCTGGCGCCGGACGCGGTCAGGGACGGATTCCGAGGTCTTAATTATGGCTGAGCCGAGGTTTTAAAGGCTGAAGAGTGTCGATTGAGATCTGCTCGTGCCCTCCGTCTGAACTCTCTGAGCTAGAAATGTCCTGCGCATGTATGAAACACATTGTTCTTAGTCATGTGGTGTGTGACTTTAACGTTACAATATTGTATTAGGGTCAAGTGCGGGGCGTTCGAGTCAAACCGGGACTTTTGTCATCACGTACGGTGATGAGAGTCTTAGACGCAGCGCAGCCGGAGGTCTAGAGAGAGCTGATTGGCCGAGCTCTCTCAGAGGGGAGGGATGAGAGGTACTTGGTGCTCCCACATTAATCACGGCTCTACAGCCAATCAGGGGCGAAACACTTTTGAATGGTGCAGACGTTTTACAGGACGCGGTACGTCTGTGAATGACGACGTGATTCGCCAGCCGTTCCCGCGAACATTCAAGTTCAAGTTCAGGACTGTTCCTCCATACAGTCCTGGCCTCGCTCCATGGCATTGCCACATGTTTGCGGCATTGAAGGAGTTCCTGGGGGGCCGGCGTCTCAGACGTGAATCGGACAGGCAGTAGGATCACTGCACAATTCTTTTTTTTCTTTTGATTCTGCACAATCAAAAGTCCCGGTTCGACTCGAACGCCCCGTGCACAGTCCTCATCGTGTTCTACAGTTCACAGCACCATCACGTCGATGCCGCGCTAACACAAACGTATCCGTCTCCTACACAAGCAGATCGGAGAATATTCTGTAACTCGACTCCTAATAATTAGAAATCGCCGGGACAACCGTATGCCGAGAGCCAATTACACACCCGAGATCATCAGGTTAACAGATCCCCTATCAGGCGGGGTCAAAGGTCCCGGCTGCAGATGGCGCAGAGTGAAGCGCGCGCACGCTTCCCGTCACGCCGGGGCCGAGAGGGAGGAGGCGCGGCCTTTTAATACCGTCATCTCTACTGCAGAGTGAGGCAGGATTACGGATTAAATCTCCTCTAATTTACATTCCTGAATGTCTGCGAATCCATTAACCCAGTTTGCCCTGAGCCTGAGGACTCACTGGGCAAATTCAATCAGCCCCACACACACACACGCACACACACACACGCGCACGCACACACGCGCACGCACACACACACACACACAGCCTGAGGTAGAACAGCACAAGTCAACACGACTAATTAAATTTACATCGGCCATCTTTGTTCCTGGTACTTTAATACACACACACTGATGTATTTTTGATTTGTGTACTGCATCAGAAAAACACACATTAACATAAGAGTTGAAGCAGAAGCCAGGGACCTACAGTTACTGACTGCCACTTTATCGTTGTGTGTGTGTGTGTGTGTGTGTGTGTGTGTGTGTGTGTGTGTGTGTGTGTGTGTGTAGCAATAAAGCAGAGTAGACACCACTAACAATGACCTCCTGGAAAGTGTAGTAACTTGATCGGTGCACACACACACGCACACACACACACACACACACACACACACACACACACACATTTAGACTGCTTTAGATTCAAGCTCAGGTAGGTATTTGTGTGTGTGTGTGTGCGTGCGTGTGTGCGCGTGTGTGCGTGCGTGCGTGTGTGCGCGTGTGTGTGCGCGTGTGTGTGCGCGTGCGCGTGTGCGTGTGTGTGTCATTACTGTACATTGCATCATAAACTAAAGCTCTCAGTAAGGAGATTAAAACCCACGTCAGGTTTCAGGACTCGAGCCGGAGCTGATCGCAGTAGGAGTGTAAACCCGCGCCGGTGCACACGTTCTGTTCACGGTGAATGATTACAGAAGAACTTGTTTATCACAAACCACAAGCTCCGCGCGTTACTATCGCACCGAGCCATCCGACAATAAACTGTCCGACTCATACACACATGTGCGGCTAAAACTGAGACCGGGACGGACAGACGATAGGAGACAGGGACGGACAGACGATAGGAGACAGGGACGGACAGGGGACAGGGACGGACAGACGATAGGGGACAGGGACGGACAAACAGAGACAGAGATGGACAGTGACAGAGACAAACAGGCAGAGTGAGAAAGACAGACTAACAGAGACAGACAAACAGAAAACCATGGTGAGAGACAGACACAGACTGAGCAAAAAGAGACAAAGACAGACTGTGACAGACAGATAGACAGACATGGAAATATAGAACAGACAGACAGACAGACCGAGCAACACTGAAAGAGACTGTCAGAGACCAACAGACAGAGAGAAGACCTCCATGCACGTATATACAGCGCGCGCACACACACACACACACACACACACACACACACACACACACACACACACACACACACACCTCAGTGTTGGCTAGCAAGCCTCCTGGGGTGACAGACAAATTGTTTGAAATTGTGTGTGCGTGCGTGTGTGTGTGTGTGTGTGTGTGTGTGTGTGTTTGTGTGTGTGTGTACACTGGGCCAGCCTCTCTCATTTAGAAGTGCATTATGAAAATGCATTTGATACACAGAGGAGCTGCCAAACGGCCCTCTGTCACTTTTATGGCCGTGTGATGAAGTGTGATGAGCATGCAAGGATGGGCTGGGCCTCCACGCGAGTGTGTGTGTGTTTCTGTGTGTGTTTCTCTGTGTGTGTGTGTGTGTGTGTGTGTGTGTGTGTGTGTGCATGTGTGTGCGCGTGTGTGTGCGCGTGTGTGTGCGCGTGTGTGTGCGCGTGTGTGTGCGCGTGTGTGTGCGCGTGTGTGTGTGCGCGTGTGTATATATAGTGTGCATCATCCCTTAAGGGAGGATTTTGTTGTTTCCTGTGCGGCTCTGCAACTGCTTTTTAACCCACTTTACAGGGCCAGACTGGGTTAATAGCAATACCTAATTTGACTAATGCACCTATTTGTATTTGTTTCCCAGAAGCCATTGCTTCCCTCGTGATTGCACTCGGCTTTTCTTCGATTACCCCCCGATACGCTGCACCGTCTCTCAGGGGGGTCAGACCTCCCACCCAATCAAACCAGGAAGCAAGGAAGGACCAAGGACCAGGAATCCTCAAAACCAAGCGCCTTTATGAGGATATTTTTAATTAAAAAATAAAAAAAAAACTCCAGAAGTACCTCGGAGGCAGAGGAAAGTGAGGAAGTCCTCGGTCTTGGGCTTGCATCTGGAGAGATCGGTGATCTGCGAGGCTGGCGTGGGCAGTGACGGGTCGGCCGTCTTCACCGGAGTGCTGCTGGGAGAGTTGGGCTGAGACTGAGCAAATTTCCTCTGGGCCTGCAGTCTGGGTCTGGCAGAGAGGGGAAACAAAGCACACACACTTAATATAACCGCATTTAGAAGAAAGTGCAGCTGTGTGAAAACACCAGCGCTCACGGGTTTTACTACAATCAAAGAATAAATATGGTTAAAAGTTTCATTTCAGTGAGGAAAAAAAACTAAAAATGAAGGGACACTGACAGGTACAGAGGCTCCACCTCCTTCAATGAATGACATCACTAAAGCAGTGCCTCCTTTACAGGCATGGCTTTAATGATGTCACAAAAGCTGCTTGACCTTTAAAAGGAAGCGAGGCTCCACCTCCTGCACAGAGCGACATTATTAAAGCCGTGCTTCCTTTATGGAACGTCTTTAATGATGTCACTAAAGCTGTGCCTCTTTACAGACAGAGAAGCTCCACCTCCTTCACTGAGTGACCTAGCTAAAGCCACGCCTCCTTTACTGAGATTGGCCGTCACTCAGGATGACCGGAGCCTGACATAATTCCACTAATATCATGGCACAATATATGACTTCTATCAATAATATTTTCTAGTCATTAAAGATACCGTTAACTGAAATTAATTTACCAAAACAAAAAAGAAACGAGAGAAAGAAAAGTACAAAGAGAGTGAGAGAGAGAGAGAGAGAGAGAGAGAGAGACTACATGGATTACATATACACCCTGTCTTTATGGCCACATTATGAAAACAAATCCCCTCTTAAGCGGCGTGTCTCGAATAACGCTACAGAGGGTTATAAATTTCTCTCGCCGTCTTCGCTTTCAGAAATGGTAAAGCGTGACCCTTGCTCTCACTGTCGCCGCAACTAATTCGGTCAATCTGGATGGGATTGGCACGGGCCGGGCCACGGCGACGCCCCGTATAATTGTTATCCGAAAAGTGTCGGGGTGGAGAGCAGGACGGAGGAGAGCTCGGCTCCCCCCCCCCCCACACACACACCCCCTTGCTCTGCTCCAGAGCAGCACCTACCAGCTGCCGTCCGGCCGCCTCGTAATTACCGAATCCTGATTCGTGTCACGGGCCTGAAATGTAATTAAGTTTCTCGGTTAAACGCCGCCATGGCGTCTGCTGCAGCTGACGAGCGATAAGAAGTACAAAGGATGCATCGAATTGCAAGGCAGACTTTCAAAGCCAGGAGCTTTGATTCTCCTGAATCCTCTGCTCTTTTATTTTATATATATATATAAAAATCACTGGTGGATACGAGGAACGGGCAAACACGCCCTGCTTATTCTAGAACTCTCCAGATGTCGCCATTTTATATGCAAATGATACCAGAGTCTAGGCGTAGGCATTAAAAAAAAAAAAATTTCACATTTCACTCATTTCACATGATACAAATATATATATATATATATATCTCACGTGAGACGTTTTGCTCTTGGCAGGTGAAACAGTCAAAAGAAAGAGTTCACTGACTTTTTATATATAACTTACACATGCAGTTGCATGTGCTCCCAGAACCACTCTTTCAACTTCTAAGTCCTGGAATACGGCCGTGCCATCAGGGTGGGGGGGGGGGGGGGTCGGGGGGGGGGGGTGGGGGGGGGACCCTCCGTAGATGTGATACTCTGGCCATTCAGTACATTCAGGTCGTCAGCTGACTTCATTTTTTGCTGAGTTTAGACCTGAGCGACTGAAGCAACCCCAGATATATACATCACACTGTCTCCAGAGGCTTGTACAGTGGACGCTATGCGTGGTGGGTGCATCGCTTCATGTGCGTCCACCTGACGCTCTGGAATCTGGACTCATTAGACCACGTGACCTTTTTCCAGCGCTCCAAAGTCCCATCTGGGAGTGGTTTTGTCATGGCTACACAGCTGTTTAGTCCCAATAGGTTTGTCACATTGTCCGTGTACAGTAATGCTGGAACGTCCTTCAGGATCGACCAAGCAAGTCATCTTTAGTCATGATTTCGTTCGAAAAACTAGAGTTTAACACCATCCTTCCAGGTTTCTCCAATTCTTCAGCTAATTCATGTTATTTTTAATCTACTTGGTTGTGTTTCTGTGTTCCTTTCATTTTTCTTGTTTGGCATCTTGCTTTTAGCCAACCACTGTATACAGAAACATAGAACAACATCTGTCTTGGAGCAACATCTACATTACGGCATTTGGCAGACGCCCTTATCCAGAGCGACTTAAATTTTTATCTCATTACACATCTGAGCAGTTGAGGGTTCAGGGCCTTGCTCAAGGGCCCAACAGTAGTTGTGGGGTTTGAACCTGTAGTCCAATGCCTTAACCACTGAGCGACGCCCATTGCATGCGTCATGTCATACACATTACCAAACTTCATATTCCATCTTCAATACTGCAACAAAGGCAAATTTCCGAAATCAGGATTTTTTTTCTATACTAAAATTCAAGGATTTGTTTTATATTCCTCATGATGCAATTATATCCCAAATCTATGGGATGCATGTTGCATATTTTTCTAAATTAAATATCAAATGAATAAAAATTCGTTCACTGGTCTTGTGCATCACTCATGACAATTGGTGGCACAAACAGGATACTACAGCGGTGTAAACAGTAATTCACACGTCTGTACCAGATACCATAACCCGTAATAACACTGTGACTGTGAATCCGGAGAGGTTCTAGGGTTAAAGCGTCATCTTAACATATCTGTGTCCTGACTTCTAAGAGAGACTACAATTAAACAAAATGTTTTAGGGCTCTCCAACGAAGCAATATAATTTGATCGATTCTAACAAGCAACTGATCAGACAGTGGAGTCTTTTTTTGCAACCGCTTCTTCTCCTTCCTGCTCATTAAATGTAATCCACACCCTGCTGCAATATTTTAGAAATACACCGACGGTATATACAGTACGTAGCGATATACTGTGTACATATTCGTGCCGGATCGATCTCGCCACCGTTTGTGTTACGACAGGAGAGCGCAGGTATTTATTTGAGCTCCGTTTCATCATTACGCCGTCGATCACGCGTGCCCTCGGCTCCGAAGGCACGCTTCCCGCCAAACAAGCAGGAAGACGAGAGAGAGAAAAAAAAAAAAAAGATCAAACATCGTCTCCTGCTGTACAAATTAATCTCGCGTTCAATCAGACGCCTGTTAGTGCGATTTTCTCAGCCGGCGCAACAGCTTTGACATGGCCGAGACGGCGTCGCTAATCAATTCTGACTAGCGCCGTTCTTTCACCAGATGCATCAATCCTCCCGGGCGCCTTCTTCCTGCTGCGTCTGTGAACGAAGCAATGCGTTAAGCTTTCGCCTAACCGAGAATTTAAAATAAATAAGAAATAAGGCGCTTTCTTGTAGGAAGGCGCCAAACAAGCGAGCGTTCGTGGTCGGTATCGAATCGCATCGATTCGCTCTTGATGGGGAAAAAAGCGTATTTCTCAAGAGCGGACAAGCCGAGAGGAAGATTCTGCCTGGTTTCGACAGACTGCGTGTTAATGAACAGCCCTGGTGTTGCGATCCGGCCTACGCGTTTACAATAAAGAGAGTCACATGATGCACTCGAGAGGCACAAAGCCACAAAGAAAAATAAATAAATAAATAAATAAATCGACCTGTGAATATTAGAAGATCAGAGAACGGCATGAAATATGCAAAGGCCATTTCCTGCGCGGCGCTGGCGGAAAATGAGGAGAACGTGCCGCAGTAATCTCGCCGCTCTCTACGGAGCGCGGCTCGGCTTTGATGAGCGACTGTACGACTAAATGACGGTAAATAACAGAAAATAGGGAGAGGTAAAGTAGGAACCCGGGACAGACGGAGATAAAGAGGATCACCGATCGCTAATGGAGAATCTGATGGAAAAGAAATGAAGGGGAGGAGGAACTACTGGGAAATATATATCAAGGAAGTGCATGTCTGGATCAATACTTGCACTTATTAGATATTCTATTATTCAATACACCACCTTATAGCAGAGCAGAGCAGAGCGCTCTCGAGTTTTTACTCTGATTAGTTCGCAGGCGTTGATTAATTATCTATAAAAGCAGCTCTGACAGTAGTCCCGGCTTTAATGTTTATAATGGCGTACTTGATCTAATGCGCGCTATAGTCACGACTTGCGTGCGGGGAGAAACTCTAAATATACAGCAGGGATAAAAAATAATAATAATAATAATAATAATTAAAAAAAACTAAAAATCATTAACTTGGCGAGGGAGATATGTACTTTTTTGGAAGGAGTCTCCAGTGCGAGGGATTTTGTGATACTCGGCCGTTCCTAAGTTATCGCTCTTTGAGGAGGAAAATAATAAAGGAAGGTGAACGGTAAAAACTTAATTTGCTGATGTTCTGTTAAGAAAAAGTTATCTTATAATTAATAAAAATTAAAAAAAAATTTAAAAGCTGGAATGCTTTGTGAAAAAGCATACACACCCACACGCAAACATACACTTTTATACTCATTTGTGTCATTTACTATTAAACTTTTTTTTTTTAAAGGATATATAGTTGAAATCTTTGTGATTTATTACATTATTGTTCAGTTTATTCGAATGACCGCAAAAAAAAAAATAATAATTTCGCAAAGCAAACCAAGTCAAAGACGAATAGAGAGAGAGAGAGAGCGAGAGAGCGAGAGAGCCCCAGGCGTGCGCACGGCTTCGTTTATGAAGTGGCATCCCTGAACGAGCCGTACTGCCCTTCCTCGATCGCCTGCCAGATGCCAGATCCCTCCCGACTATAAAACAATCCGCTCACGCACCACTCGAGGTGGAGCACCCAAACACAGCAGGGCATCGTAAGCCTCAGGCCTGGCGCTGACCAGCACAGATTACAGTCAAAACATGCTCAAGAATTCTGCGAGCGAGGACCGAAACCACAACCTCTGTCCAGCTGATAATGGAAGCCTTGCTTCATGCGACGAGAGAGTGAGAGAGAGAGAGAGAGAGAGAGAGGAGGAGGAGGAGGGGGTGGGGTGTCACAGCTGTGCAGGTTGGATAAGTGAAGAATCCTGGGCTGTTGACAGACACTGGAATGTGGACAAATGGCGGGGAGAGAGAGAGAGAGAGAGAGAGAGAGAAGAGAAATCTTCCCTGGGGACAAAGCCAGCAGCGATTTTTCACGAGAGATTACACTCCGACTGACAGTTCATCACAATGTCAGAGACGTTTTGGGGAAACTGAGCTGAGCTCCGAATGTAAGCCAACACACACATATAAACACTTCAAAACAAATCATCCCCACAAGCCCGGGCCAGAGGCCAAGCGCCTTAATAAAATATTATCCATCTCAAGACCATTTAGGACTGCGTTTCACGAAAGGTTTAAAATCTAATTTAAGAAGTGGGAAAAGGTTCAACGGATACAGCTTTACGGATACAGGAACAACGCACGGGCCGAGTTTGACCCTGAACAAGATAGAACGAAGATATAAGATCAAATAAAACCTAGTTAAAGTCGAAACCGTCACGGTCTGCTGTTACAGAAGTCTTTAGTGCGTCAGGCCGTGTTTTACTGGGCTGACCTTTCTGATGTTTTCTCTATTAACCGAATCTGTAGTGTATGTACTACGACCTCGAACACAAAGTCTGACGGCTTGCTTGTTAAATAAATAAATAAATAAATAAATAAATAATCAAGGTTTATTTAACACTCGCTTTTTGGAGTGTAGCTTAATTCCAGCAATCAATAAATCACATTTCTGTAATTGTCCAGGTAAAAAGGTTTATACGTAACATTATACACTGGTAATACTGGTAACTCAAGGAGCTAATTATAGGCCTGCGTCAAGTACTGACATTAGAATTGGGACTGGAAGTGGGTTCAACTTTTTCTGATGAGTCTCACTAACAAAAGGTTTCAAATTAGTAGGGAAGATAAAAAAAAAAAAATGGAGCAAAGGAAATTTGGTCATGTGATCTGATGAGTCCATATTTGACCGTATCCCAGAGCGATGGGCGTGTCAGGGTAAGAGGGGAGTCGCACGAAACGATGCACCCGTCATATGCATAGTGTCCACTGTACAAGCCTCTGGAGACAGTGTTATGATCTGGGGTCGCTTCAGTCGCTCAGGTCGAGACTCAGCAACGTTATGCGGCAATAAAATAAAGTCAGCTGACTACCTGAATGTACTGAATGAGCAGGGAATCACATTTTCCCCTCATAGCACTGGCATATTCCAAGATTTAAATTGTGAAAGATTGCTTCTGGGAGCATGAGGAATCATTTTACCACATGAACTGGACACCATGTTGTGCAAAGTCATCAAATCTAAAGGAAATCATTGTGTGTACACCTATTTTTAATTTATTTATTTTATTCAGGCCAGGCAGTGTACAGTATATTAGGGATGGGGATCACAAGGACCAAACTGAAATTACATCACAATCCCATATGTGCCGATTCGAATTGTATTACGATTCTATAAGTATCATGCTTTTATAAATTCCCAATTCTATATAATAAATGTTTATCCCTTTAGAATTTGGTACAATTCAAAACAAACTTCACAAATAATTCACTCCTACCACACAGGATACTGTGCTACCTGCCAATGTGTGAACAGTTTAGAGCACACCACCCGTAGGATTATACAGGAATATATTTATATATATATATTTTTTAATCAATACATTATAAATACATTAAAAAAACAAAACAATCAATTTTGGAGTCAGTGTGAAAATGCATTAATGGTGTATATACTGTATATATATCACAACACTATACATTATACATAACTTTAGATATCTCATAACACAATTGAAGAATTACGCATTACCGGGGAGAATCTTAAAGACAACATAATGATTATAGTTGGGGTTTATAATGAAGCAATTAGATCACATTACAATATTGTGGTAAATGTGGTAAGCAATGGGGTACGCAAAGGATGCAGTAACACATAAGACTAGTAGGTGCACGGTTATTAAAAAAACAGGCAAGACATCCAAGGAGGAGGGTTATCCCCGAGACGTCCCACTCTGACCTCTGCCCACAACTCCGAGACTCCAAGGCTGAGCACGCACAGAGTATTAGAAGCAGACGGAGCAAGAAACTCAGCGACTTCAAACTGAAGCTGCGAAACATAAACCAGAGCTTTGTTAAAGGACGCATCACACCTTTCACCGCTGGTCAGTTTGAAAAATGGAGAGCCTGGGGAGCGCGGATGATTCTGACGGATTAGCGCAGCTGACTCCAAATGGGCCTGAAATGCGGGCGGCGTGTCAAGCCGCTGCTTATTTACCCATTACTCTCTGCACAGAGGTAATCATGCATGTTTTTTTTCCTCTGGCACCGTTTAAAAAGGCTCATGAATCACAAACTGTTCAACCGTGCCATACACAGGGAACGAATCACTTCAACCGAATCAGCCGGGTGCACGTTTTCTCAGCGCTCGGTCAGCAGATGGTAAGTCAGCACCGACGTGAAAGCCGCCAGGGAATGCTGCGAGGTGAAGACAGAGCTCTGGCACTGCCTGGAGGTAATATGGTTATAAATTCAACTTTAAAAAAAAAATAAAAATTAAAATAATGGGAATAGGGTGCACTCCTCCTTCTTGACCACATCCTCTACTCCTCTCCTCTATCACCCTCTCGGCCCCAGGAGAGGAACTAAAGGAGCCGACGACTGGCTTCTCTAGACAGCGCTCTTCCGCTGGAGCTTTCCTCTCTCTCCCATCCTGAGCAAGAGATCCTGAAACTCAATAACCCCACTGAGCTTCCTGCCCTGTGTGCTTCTTAATGGGGCAGATAGTGGCTCTCACAATGGCGTGAGTTTAATGGGAGGCCAAGGCCATGCATTATTCAACACTGATAAAACCCACAATAGGCAGGGATCCTCATGGGGGAGGGAAGGGCGCCGATCCCCTTACCCTGACGCGACAATCAGTCCTGGAAATGCGGAGTGTTGGGATAGAGAGAGCAGGGGAGAATGACAGTTCTGGGTGAAAGACAACAGAGATGAACAAGTGATGGGAGAAAAAGAGCCAAGGGAGCGCGCGGTCTTATTTTTACTCCACTGAATAGGAAACAGAGGAACTCTGCAAGACTACACATGCCTCTTTTTTTTTATATTACCATTATATTATCTTGACCTGCTGAGGCTGAAAGAGTAACACTTTATCATCAGGAGGCTGAGATATGAGGTTAGAGGGCTAATGGAGCTCGGTAAAGTTGGCCAAGATTCCAGAAAGTGACAACGAAAGGGGAAGAGAAGGAATGAGAAGCAAAGAACAAGAAACTTTCTGACAAAGAGAAAAACGGAAAATAGTCAGAAGCGGGTGAGCACCTGCGGAGGAGGTGATGGAGGGGGGGATTACCACAGGATGTCCCTATTCATCCCAGTCTAATCTCATTCACCTCAGCCTTCAAAGCGCCGCCGCTCTGATGTCTCTACACGTGTTGCTGTCCCGTATCGCTGATTAGCTCTGAGACTAGCGGCAGGAGTGAAAACCAAGGAGATCGGCCCCGCCGGAAAACTACAGCAGCGCAGCCCGGACTCGCTCGGCTCAAAACACACAGGCTGGGAGGGAGGGGGAGGGAATGCTTTCATAACCTTCGAGTTACCTCGCTTTATAAGCAACAGCTGCTGTGATCTGCCGTTTTCCCCAAAGCTAGTTCAGTGCAAGCGCTAGTGTACATCACTAGCTGACACATGCACAATCCCATGCTTCTTTCGAGGAAGAAAGACACATGTGCGTGCACCCACTTCGGTTTTGTTGAAAACTGGTACGTTCAGGAGATTAACCCTTTGTTGCTATCAGGTCCTGCTTAAACAGGTTAAACAAGAACACAAACAAACCCTACTAAAGCCCCTTCTGGTCAACAGAAGGGGTCATAAACAGGTCTTGGCGAGCCCTTGAAATCTCTGCTAATGCAATCTGCACTCGGAATCTTTGCACTTGCTGGATAAAGAAAAACACACAAGAGTGTTTGTCGTCGGCAGAGGTTAACGCTCGTCTAGAAGAACATGAGATAGGAGTAAGGATGTGGGGGAAGGGGGAGGGCTTCCGCAAACAAAAGCTTGGCTTAGGCACCGTGAGTAAACAGCGCAAACCTTCCAGGCCTGCCCCGGGGTATCAAAGCATTCCTTATCTGCAGGAGTCGCTCCTAATCTCAGCGGCAGACGAGAGGAGCAGGGGTGAGCCTCGGAGGGTGGGAGAGCGAGATGAATGAGTGGAGCGAGGAGATGGATGATGCCGTGAAGAGAGGCCAGGCTCCGATCGACCCTAGGGGGTGAAGCTATTTGAGGTTCAGAGAGGGAGGCTTGGCAATGGTTTAAATTCTTTGTGGGAACTGACAAACTCTTTTTTTTAAGTGTTAACATGATTTTTTTTTTTTGTTCTCCCCTTAACAAGGCTCAGGCACCCTTTTGAGGGATCCTGCACATCTGTACCATGGTCATTAACATGGCCAAAACACACACATGAAAGAAGGACCTTAGCGATCGTCAAAGAACAGACCACAGACCTTCAATCCTCACAGCAGGCATCAGCAAATCAGCTAATATCAACTTAGATAAATATAAACTGTTTAAAAATAATTAATATGAAACCAGAATGTGAAAGACGTGTCCCAAAAACAACTCAAGTCATGAAGACCCAGCTTTAATCACAAAATGCAACTGGTTTATTAAAAAAAAAAAAAAAAAAAACTCAAGTGTGCAGAGTGACAAATATTGTTCACGGCTACTGGCTGATGTTCTCAGTCTAGCTCTTGCTTTGATTTTCGCCGTCTTACTTTTTCCTTTCTTTACTTCTTTCTCCCCCCCCTCCCCTTAAACCTAAACAGCTCCAGACGGGCCACATGTTCATGATAAACTCTCCCTGCAGCGCCTGCCAGTACAGAGCAGCTGGCTGGTTGGAGCACGGAGCACAGCACGCGTGCAGAGTAGTTCATTCCTTCAGGGGCAAGGAGAAGATCCTGAACTCTGTCAGAGAATCCTGATAACGCCGTAGTGGGTTGGAACAGTAAGGTCGAGCACCCATTGAGCACTGTATCAGGTCAGTTAGCCCAGCCTAGTGTGAGGTCACTGCTTTGAAACAAAAACCTTAACGCCATGTAGGGTTAAGCAGCAGTTCCCCAAAATGAGCAGGGGGTCAAATGGATTAGTAGACACCTGCTTTTGTCTTGCAACAGGTATGCCAAGACAGCACATCCACCCATATGATTGGGCATGAAAATTTTGTAAGGTGTCAAAATCCTCCCAAGCCTCAATGAACTGGTCCAGCAGAGTCCAGTACACTTAGAGCTTAACTAGACCATTTAATTGCACTGAATTTCTTGTCCCATTACACAAGCACAAAACAGAAATCAATTTAATTGACCAATCAAAGGTTTGGACATAAATTTGGATTATTTTCTACAAGAACAACTATTCATTGACTATACTGCTTTATCCTGTGTACTGGGTTACAGGGGTCTGGAGCCTATCCCAGGAGACTTGGAGTACAATGTGGGGTACAACCTGGACAGGTTGCCAACCCATCGCAGGGGGCACACACAACAGGCAATTTGGGAATGGCAATTAGCCTAATATGTATGTTTTTAGAATGTGGGTGGAAACTGGAGTACCTTGAGGAAACCCACCAAGCACAGGGAGAACATGCAATCTCCATGCCAACAGACCAGTGGCGGGAATCGAATGGAGGTGCAAGGCGACAGATCCAAAGCCTAAACCACTGTGCTAGCCCATTCTAGAACAATACAGGATTCTGGAATCAGTTCCTTCAAGTTCCTTCAACTGGTTCTCATGAAAACCTTCCCAGGGGAGCAAGACCAAAACTTACCTCTGCTGCAGAGGAGAAGTTCATTTAGAGTCACCAGCCTCAGGAATCACCAATTAAAAAACAGCATCTCAGATTAGAGCCATTATGAAGGATTTACAGAGCAGAAGTAACAGATGCATCTCAATATCAACTGTTCAAAGGAGATTATTGTATATTTTAGATGCCTTTAGCATTGCTTTACAATGCAGAAAGAAATAAAAATCAGGAAAGACCATGGAATTAAAAGGGATGTCCAAACTTTAGACTGGTGGTATAAAATTATTCATAGAAATAGTTATGATTGATGTTGCCATCACAAATCCAAGTCCAGAGCCAATTCCTGTATCAAACACACCTCAGGGAAAAAAAAAAAAAAAAGTGCTGTGAGAAACCAGGGGACCGACATTTCTTGTTGATGTAGTAATGACAAGCCAGAAAGCAAAGCTGACCTCCTGCTTGGAAATAAATAAGTGTGACTTTAACACCATTCCCCAAGGAGAACCCGACTGTGGATGCTTAATGTAAACACAGCTGCCAGAGCTGAAGTGTTTATTGCTTTTCTGTCTGTCTGAGCGAGCAGGACCACCAGAGATGACCTCTTTTTCTTTTTTGACCCTTTACTTCCCATCCCCCCCCCACACACACACAACTCACACTGGACAATGTTAGGGCAAGCACAAAGGGCAGAGATGCCAAGCGACCTGGTTTTCACACACACATATACACACACACACACTTGTTCAAAATCACAACTGTTTAAGACTATTTCACGCGTGGGTTCTAAGAGAAAGCAACTATTTATTAAATGACTTTGAACACTGCTTTCATCTAGACATTTACTTCGACAAGATGAAAATACTATGCCAGTCTTCTCACCGTCATCTATTGTGCTAGCATTTATACGACATTGTCGACCACAGGACCCCATCCACACTGTGTAAGGACATGATCAAAGGAAAGTGGTAGTCAGGCTGAAGTCATAGGCTAGGAATGTTTGAAGACTTTTGCATGGCTGTTACTTGTCATTATTTCATTGGGTTTGCACAGTAAAACTTTCAAAATAAAGTAACACACTGAATACATGTCCAACATGAAGTCCTTGACCAAAATACATTTAATCTTTTTGTGCCCTATGATAAAGCTACCAATTTTATTTTGCTGACTATGTGGAACATGGAGAACGGCAAAAAGGAAAGCAGACAGACCGGACGTCAACATAAAGCGCAAGAGAGACCAATAAGCCTATAAAAGTCTGTACGTCCATCCCTAGTCCCCTTTTAAGATGTCTATCGGCTTTTATGGGCTGTGGACTGAACAGACTGGGTGGTTTAATGAAGAAACAAGACACCGCAGCTCAGACAGGTGCAACCACTCGAGCCTTTCGGTCTTGGCCTCGTCTCTGGATTCACTAGCGAGCTAATAACTTCCACAAGCTGACAAAGATCCAGCTCCAGGCTGCCCCATGTCGTCAACCCCTGGGGAGTGTAACGGAAGTATGTTGAGACAATAGAGCACCAGAGAGGTGCCAGGATAGATCTTAGACCGCTGTAGACTATTGAACATTTCATATGCGATAATGTTAGCCACTACAACAGAGTAAGAAATTGTTTTAACGGCTCATTAAAGGATGAATCATGCTTTTATACTCTGCCAAATGAGACGCATTTTGCTCCGACTGTGTACCGAACAAAGGAGCCACATTCCATTTCTTATATGTATTACATGTTTATATAAGTATGCATAAACAGACACACAGACAAATTTGGTCAGCATCTATAAGTGCTGAACAAATCCTTTGCATATGATAGAGCTTGACACTGCTTTCAAGCTCATCCCTTTTAAATCTTTTTAACAACTTTTTAAAAAATGATCATTATTATTTATGTTGCTCCTGAACCCTCTTCATCCAGCCAAAGTCATTTTGCAATTAACACCTCAAAAACACTAAGTTAAGTTAAATTAGCCTTTATTGGTCACACATACATTACTGCACAGTGAAATTCTTTATTCTTCGCATATCCCAGCTTCTTGTTAGTTGGCCGGGGTCAAAGCGCAGGGTCAGCCATTTTTAAGGCGTCCCTGGAGCAGACAGGGTTAAGGGCCTTGCTCAAGGGCCCAACAGCAGCAACCTGGCGGAGCTGGGGCTCGAACCACTGATCTTCCGATCCATAACTCAGAGCCTTAACACACTGAGCCACCACTGCCCCTATAGTGCATCATATATCAATATTAATGTGTCAAATGGTATAATCAACCTGTTCCACTCTCTCCATATCCAATAAAAGTAAGCCATGTCCCAAAGCCATGACTCCTAAGAACAAACACTTAAGCTAAGCCCTCGACCCAAGGACATTCCTGTTCAGTGACTCTGCAATCCTCTGGAGCCAAAAAGGCATACCTGGGCAGTGACTCAACAGGATTGTGGAATCAAACAGCATACCTGGATGGCAATTTCTCACGCTACCCCTGTGGCTGCCCCCTCTGCGCTCGACTACACACAGACCCTCTGCATGCTGAACACACAAATCATTAATCCTCTGAGAGTGAGCAATCATGCCTGATCTTGGTCTTTGTAGTCGGGGATCGACTCCTGACACCGCTGAACGCGCTGATCGGCATGCCACATTCGCGACACCAAAAAGATTTAAGGCTAAATCAATAGCACCATTGTGTAGCTGGTGAAACAGGCGACCGCTGCACGTCTGGTTGAACGGGTGCACCGAAATAAAAAAAAAACAGAGAAGGGAGACAGAGGGAAGAGAGCAAGCTAAAACTGGCAACAACTTGGCACAGAGTACACAGCACAAGTGAACAAGCATACCAGTAATGCCCACCATGAGAGGGAAATTCAAGTGGACAAACAAACTAGCAAGGACAAACAAAAGAGGTCCTTGGCACCGGGTTCTTTCTTGCCAGTCTGATGGGTACAACGTGTGCCCCCAAGTCCAATGTCAGTTATGGCTTTGGCACACCCCAAAGCTTCTGCGAAAACTGCATCTCTCAGAAGCCTGGGAACGCAAACACAGAGCCGCTCTCATGCGTTCACCATGGCCTTCCCCTGCAAACTGGTACCCTGGCACCTGGACCTTGATGTGCTTTCACCACTCCCCTTCTCTCTGTCTCTCCTTCCTCCCCTTCCTGCTTTTTCATCCAGGCCAGGTGTAGAAGGCACTGGCACCTCCTCAATCGGACGCCGCCAAGCCAAGAAGAACTGCAGCATGGTCCACATGGTAGCCACAAAAAAGGAGGCAAAGCCGAGACAGCGCCAAGTGAGCGAGTCTCTCATTAACGCCGAGCAGAGCTGCCACTCTAATGAAAGGCAGAGAAAGGCCCTCGAGAACAAAATGCCGCCGTTGTTGACAGTGTGGCGACGACGGCCCACTCTCTTTGTGCTTATTTAAATCTCTCGCTCTTAACCCATCCGCCCCCCCCCCGCCCCATTCTGTCTGTCTTTCTTCCTCTCCCCACCTCACCGTCTGTCTCTCCTCTTTGCCGCTGTTTTGATGATGGTGTCCAGAGGGCAGCGCTCTGATTAAAGTTTGCCATGCGGTATAAAATGACAGGTAGGACTACAGGCAGGTGTTGCACGCTGATCTTCACCCACACAAGCTGTACACACCGACTCTGCCTTACGCCCACAAGTAAGTACATGCTACCTGAGAAAGCCACACACAGCGGTGCGGTCGGAAATGGATTTCCAGGAGGGGGCTGGACAAGACATCTGCTGCAGTCTGGACGGTTGGATCTGTTACGTCCAGCAGTGCCTTTGATTTGGTGGCTCAGTTTTTGGTACTTTTGTTCCCTTGAGATCGAGTCAGTTCTCTTCAGAGGGAAAGCTGGCACTTCACTGGGCCTGAGTGTTTGCCGCATGTGTTCATGTGTGTATGGAGGGGTTATACGGAGGGTGCTGGATGAATGGGTGCTTCATGAGGCTTATTCGTTTCATCTCTGGGCTTTCCTCTGAGGTAAGTGTGCCTGAGTGTACACAAACTCAGATCAAAGACAAACTCCTTCTGTCCCCTAAGACCAGGAAGGGTGTACCTTTAAGAACGCTTTACTACCTCCTGTGCAATTCCGGCCAGAATAACGAAAGGTTGTGAGTTACGTTGAAGCAAGTAAGGACATGTACATGAAAAGGGATAGAAAGATGTTTCTTTATTTGAGCCTTGAGGGAATTTCTTGGGACTGGCCTTAAAACAGATGCCCTGCTAGGAAGAGGAATTGCCATTCCCTTGTAGCAGGTGTGTGAATGAACAGCACGAGGACAAAGCCTTGAAAAAGAAACTGATTTCTACAGTGTTGCTCCAAAACAGTAATGTTTTGAGGGATATTTACACAGGACAATTTCTGCGTCCAACCCCTCGTAGAGTGTTTAACACAAAGAATTTTGAGGAAGTGTTTACTGACTTTCACAAATTTGAAAACTTCCAAGTCTTTTCAAGGTGAAGAAACACACTATTACTGCACGGTACTTTCCCGCCTCCAGAGTCAAGTAAAAATGCATTCTAGTGATTAGTGGGAAATTGTTATCGCACTAATGTTATGAAGTAACCGTACAAATGGCACATGGTGAGACGCGGCGACAGGGAACCCGGCCCCGGTAGCGAACAGTGTAGTGCAAAACTGTCACATGACTGAAAAGATGAGGAGAACGTCTACACTGAATTCCTCCAACACTAATGGATTTAAACCTGGGGATACTTACATTAGCCTGGCCAAGCAAAACATGAGCTTGGCTAGTTCAGTGGTGCTTTCATTTGCCTGACGGGTTAGCTAATGAATGTCTCGTTTGTCCGTGCATGGCTTTACATGTGCTTACATGCTGAAACGAGAGCTATCAGGATGGAAGTCGTCCGCAAACGCACGCTCATAAAAATCGCCTTCGTTTAATAAATATGGGCTTCTTCTCCACTTTTCAAAGCATGAGCCATTGAAAAGCAATTGTGATGAATAAATAAATAAATGCAACAAACAGAAACAATATCACTCCAGTGCTTGGGTCAAATTAGTCAATTTTTTTCCTTATTTAAAAAAAAAACAAACAAAAAAAAAACATTTAAAACACACAAGTGCTTGTTTATTCGCCTGAAGATATTAAGTAAGAGAACAAAATACTTTTTCAGTGATGCAACGGCTTCTTCAGCGTGTTCAAGAAAAACAAAAAACAAAAACAAGCTTTAACATGGCAAAGAGTTAATTGCACGCTGTACACGAACACAATCTCATTTCCCTTCCTCTTTAATTATTAATTCAAACAAATACTAAGCACGGCTTAAAGAGACTAATTAAAAGTGACAAGAAATGAAAATTTATTTCAAAGAACGAGTGCTTATTAGAAAGCCCTCTGTTCCCTCCAAATGACAACTCTATTGTAGACGCGGTCGCGGTATCGTTATCTCGCTAATGATCGCGGTGCGCAGCCTCAAACGGCTATCGGGACCGATCGCCACAAAAGAGGAGAATTACGAGAGGAACGTGCGGGTCACGCGGCGAGGACCTGCCTCATCCTCGGACTCGCTGCGCTGATTCTCGGGATCCTTAATACCGTACGGATGCTGATTTAATCGCCTCGCTGATAATCACATCACGCTGTTCCTTTCTGTCGGTGCTTCAGCTATAATATACACACACACACCCTGTTCTGATCAAACACACTCAATGGAGGATTGGCACTTAGAAAGAAAGAAAGAAAGAAAGAAAGAAAGAAAGAAAGAAAGAAAGAAAAGCAGAATAAACACACACAGACCTCTATGTGTCTGTTGATTCTCTTTACCTCTTTTTGGCTGGTCCATCTTCCCAGTACTCGCTCCCTCCGTCCGTGCCCTGAGACCGAGAGGCGTCCCCTTTGTGTCCTCCTTTAGAGCCGGAACCGTTGACACTCGAGAGAGAACCTGTACAGACAGAGAGACCGACAGACAGACAGCATCATGTAACTGCTATGGAAAGTGTGTAGACGTCGACATATTGGAAGGAGTCTCCAGTGTCGAAATTTTATATAAGAGGCGACAAGCTGCTTTTGGTTTTATTTCTTTCTTTCTTTCTTTTTTTTTATTTTTATACTGAAAAGAGAACAGTGAGGGAACGACTGTTTAGAGTTGCATAAGTAAATGATGACGGGAGCGAACTTGTTTTTGCAGACGTTGCAAAAAACCTAAGTATAATTGGATTAAACGCATGGCGCTCTTTAATGACTTTTATGATGTGCTGTTTTTGGAAGATAATCAACTACGGGCGATTAAATGTTCATGGACGGCTTCAACACAACTCCCTGTTGCTTGTTATTTTCCCCATTTCTCCGCACAGAGTTTTATCCCTTTATGCACGCCTTTGTGTTTTAAGTTAAAGGAGATGAGAGGCAGGACAAACTGTAAATACTGTATGTGACACAACTTGACGTCCGGAGCTTTTTGGTTTCCCTTAGGCAGCAGATCACATGCAGTACTTCAACGCTCACATGCGCACCAGGTCTGACCATCTGACACCATCGGGGCAAACAGGAACCAGGCACGAGACAGAAAAATTAAGGGTAAATAACAGAGCAGAGATTGAAAGGGAAAGAGACAGGAGGGCAGCGTCGGATGTTCTGAGGGGCGGCCTTCACGGAGAGCCTGTTTGTAGAGAAGAAAAGGAGAGCGGAGGAAGCAAGTCCAGGCAGCCGGCTGTTTGGGAACAGAGCAAAACCGCAATGTGTCATCAGTGTGTGCCGTCTCACACACAGACACACACTGCGGTAGGTTGGGTCTCCTAAGCTTTAGACACGTATGAGCACACACAAACACACATACACTCTCGCGTGCAAGGCTGTCATCACTGTGCTTTCTTATATACTAGTATCTGCCCAAGAGTGTCAATCGTCTATAGAGGCCACACACACACACACACACACACACACACATACATACAGACAAACAGTGTCAGCTTTCACATTCTAACAATCCAAAACTACCCTGAAACTGCGTCGTTTTCAGTCTGCGTCATCTCCAGTGCCGCGATGTTCACATTCCTTATTTTTGCTCACGTTATAAACGATGTAACTCACCTAGTTTCAGGTTAAAATGTGTCGGAACTCCAAACACTCACGCTATGATATGAATCAAGTGGCTTTATTTTGTCATCACCACTCAACCTGACATGTTTTTCTAAGAGATTAGCGTTCACTTGAGGTAACCCAAACCTCACCTCCCCCCCAATCCCGAATCCTTTTTCAAATCATCAGTCAACCTTTAAACAAACAAGTCAAAGAGGGCGATGAAATTAAGCTTTTTTTTTCTTCTGTAAAACAGTCATGAAAGCCTGAAGAAGGAGAAGGGGGGGGGGGGGAAGAAAGAAAAAAAAAAAAAGCACGAGACCACCACGGCTGCACTTCAAACCGGCCGGAGCGGCTCTGCGAAACATTTCAACTCGAGATGCAGGAAAGCAGAACCACTCGAGTCAGAAGACGGAGCAAAGCGAACGAGAGACTCGTGCAGGGCGGACATGCAGAGCACGCGGCTTTTATATCGGCTTGCACGGTGCTGAGGTGGCGAGAGAGAGAGAGAGAGAGAGAGAGTGCGGTTATAACTGTAAACAGAGGAACAGTAAAAATTTGTAGCATGGCGTGTTTGCCGCAGACTTTAAGGCACTCTGCTTCAGATTTATGCCTGGCTTTATGACTCGAATTTCAGACCTAACCTCCATTTTATTTCTGGCTCTAGACCAGGTGCTTTTCTGCAGGCCAGCCGCTCTTCGGGTGAAGCTTAAGCACTAAAGCCTGCTGTTTGTTTTAGATCAGTGGCACTGGATGACCAGCAAATAAAATTGATCACATGCTTTGACACCGAACATTACAAGAGTCTAAAGGGTGAATTTATAAACGCATGTGGACATGAAGCGCAAAATCACTTTTTTTAAAAAAAAAAATGGCTGGTTAGTACAGATGTTTTTTTTTTATCAATTCAGTAGATTTGTTTATTCCGTCCCAAAATTTAAAAATTTTACATTTTCCTTTTATTGCAGTGAATCTTCCCATGCCATCCTATCTTTCCATTTCGGTATAGACATTTTACCGAATATCATACTGTGTATGGATATGTACAGGACACATTACATTTTTATTTGAATTTCATTGTCATACTGACTCCCATTTATTTATTTTTTATTTGTACGAGTTTTGCATTCGAGGTGCCGCAGTTCCTCTGGAATCCTGTAGGTGGTGTGCGCTAAACTACCCACACTTTAGCAAACGATTATAGAATTGTGAATCAGATAAATTAGAAAGAGCGGCTAAAAATTATAGAATCAATCAATACGAATCAAATCGGCACATGGGTATCGTGATGATATAGTATCGGCTGATCCCTGATGATTAATGTCCCTATATACCCACTCGTCTATACGGCTTTATCCTGCATACAGGGTCATGGACCTTAACTATGACAAAGTGATTACTGAGGGTGAATGAATTACAAAACATAAACCTTACACATTATTGTATTTATGGAGTCCTTGGTACTTCTGGAACCTTGGTTTTATTTAACATGCATTATCTCATAATGAGAAATGAGCAGGGTCTCGGATAGAAATGTGATGCCAATAAGTCCTCCGCTGAAAGCTAGTGATTGTAAAGTTCACAATGTGTTATATTGCACCACAAGGCCAATGCTAAGACTATAAAAGGGAAAGTAAAAAAAAAAAAAGCAGTTTTTAAAGGCGTAAATGTTTAGCTAGATTCTAGAAGTCTAGCTTTACAGCGTTAATCATGCACATCCTCGTGTATTCATTCCACAGATGCATTTATTCAGAGCGATCCAAGCGCAGAGCTGAGCAATTCAGGGTCAAGGAGATTGCTCAAGAGGACGAACATACGCTAATGCAGCGCTAGCTGCCGAGTTCTGAGTCCTGACAGAGCCCTATTCTCACACGCCTTCCCGCGCAAAACCAGAAACCGACTCTCTGACAAGCACATACCATGTAAATAAATAATTAGAGAGCTCATTAAAACAAGTGGGTTTTGTTCATAAAAATGTTTTCTTCTCCATGACTGCTTCAAACGATCCTTTAAAACGCTGCGGCGTAAAAAGGGGGGGGGGGGGGGAAGTTGCACTGGAATAAGAACAAGTTGCTTTCGCTGTGTTCTTGAGATTGTTTTCGAATGAGAACCAGCACCACATTGCTCAGACCACAATAACTCGAAAATGCGAGGTTTTGAAATTGACGGTCGAGTTGATGTGGCGTTTTTATTCTCCAAATGAGAAGGAATCTAATCCATGCAGGGAAATAAGCAGTTGAGGGTAAAGAGCCAAGAACCTCTTGGGATTTCCGGCACAGAACTCTCAGGCTCTTTCTGAGACCGACTGACCGAAGCACTTCTGCATTAATTCTGCCGAAAGAGGAAGAGGAACAGGAAGACGGAATTGGACAAGAGGAAAAACAGTGCTCTAAAGGAGAAGAACGGATGTGAAAAAACTTGTAGTCTAGAATGAGTAGGACCAGACTGTCATGTGCAGCGTGACAGAGACAGGCTGAGAGGCAGAGCGAGACAAAGAGAAGTGGACAGAGACAGGCGGTGATTACAGGTCGAGTGCAGGACTCGTAGAGGCCGAGAGGAAAATGAAGAGTGACAGCCACCGCGGCACTCGCTCCTCTCCACTCGGCGAAAACAGGAGCGCCTGTCTATCACTGTCTGTGCCCTGCCACAGAGACACGCCCCCTCTTAAACACACACTCGTGCTCGGTAGCAAGAGCAGTGGGAGGACATCTGGGTGAAACCCTGTTATTATATTTCCGCGGCTTAGCCTACGGCGACGCGGGAGGAAATCAGATCTGACACTGATCCTCTGCTAACACGACGCCGCCTGGCTGTGGCTGACTGGTGGAGCAGAGCGCGTCGTCATTGTCGCTTTAACACGCGCGCCGTGGATTTAATTAGCAATAATGCGTATGATCTGCAGAACACAGACAGTTACAATAAAACGGAAGGTTCATATCGACCACATAAACAACTATTTTCCGCCTGCGGCGATCAGTCAGATGGGCTTGGTGCAAATCTATGATGATAAAGAATATGATATGAAAAATAAGGAAGATATAAGTGAGAAATAAACCACATCATTACAGGAAAATCAGACAACAATGGTGTAGGCATGGTTACATGAAAAGAGCTGCTCTTACAACCGGGAGACAATCAATCATACTATGAAGCAAATCAAGCCAGTCCACGTCACTTACATGCTTGGTACCAAGAACGAGCTCTGTTCTGACGGATTTCCCATGATGCTAGTTACATGTAAATGTTCATTTACAGCATTTGGCAGACACCCTTATCCAGAACGACTTGCATGTCTCTCAAGGGCCTTGTCCATGAGTGGTAGCTTGGTTGTGCTGGGGTTTGAACCAGGGACCTCCTGATCCATCGTCCAATACCTACCACCCATGTTCGGGACACCTTCCAGAAAGCTAAACTTCTTCTCAAACATTGAACATTTGTGCAAATCTCAAAACCAATTCCCGGTCCGAGTTCTTACTATGGTAACGATGGAGACAGTGTGATCTACAGATATTAAGAGTCTGTGTATTAGGAGTGTGATCGTACCATTTGGGCTTTTGGCTCCATCGATGAGGCCGTCGCAGAGCTGCCGTTTCTGCGCGCTCTTAAACTCCTTCAGCGAGAGATAGAGGACCTTCCGCACCACTTGCTCTTCCGACCAGGGGATCCCGTCGCTGTCGTCCTGCAAAAACCAACATCCGGATTAACAAAGTACGACACATTATACAGATATTAAACATGTTCTGAAGCATCTCTTAATCTACTACCAAATACAATACTGCATTCTAATGGTCATTCTTTTTTATTTCTGACCGCTTTCCTGTGGACTTAATATTTAAACAAACATTCCTTTTACTGCTATTTTAAAGCACAGAAGTGAAGTGACGCATTCTTTCTAAAACGGAACAGAATCCTTCCCATCTGTACGCATGCACTTCCTTCCCAAGCGCCCCGACACCGATCATAAAAAAAAAAAAAAAAAATTTCCTCAGTACGAGGCATTTTCACACAAGCCGTGAGCAGGAACATGTGGTCTTGTCATCATGCACAACATGTGCATCGCGAGAGAAGGCGAATCCAATATGGCACACGGTCCGTGCCAAAACGTCTCTCACCTTGCTTACGTCGGCAAAGTGTCTTCCATAAATGGAGCAGTTTCAAGATCAGAAATGTATTGTTAACTTTGTTACACACGGATCCCTGAAAGATAGATGAGATAAAAGTCGCATCCAGCTACTGCATCCTTCTGTTTGACAGGCGAGGTAAAGTGACTTGCAGTTGAGGTAGAATTACAAAACAAGCACAGATCTGAGCGAGCAAAAGCTTGCTCGAGGATTTTTATAGTTCTAAAGTGGTTTTCTGGCAAATGTGATGGAAAATCAGGTCAAATTTTGCAAAGATATAGCCTATTAGCGGTCTGATGTTGGTTCTTGAGCTGTCCATAACTTTCAGGCTAATACATCAAGCTGTAAAACTCTACTATAAAACAGATGTGTAGAATAACAGATTACAGTTCGGAGAGTTAAACCTCCCTTTATTTCTCGATATAATCCCCGGCTACACTAATACACTTATCCCAGCGTTTCACTAGTGCTTGAATACCATCAAGTTTCCTCAGTACGCCAAAGCCATTCACGTTTAAAACAATAACTCCCAGACGAATTCCTGTAACGTGCAAGTAAATGATGGAGTGTAGAGTTCAGCAAGTCGGCAACAAGTTATCCGTCGATTTTAACGAATCGGACATTCCACTCACACGGGAACGACTGCAGCGGGCTCCGAGCCACCTCAGATGGAATCATCATTCACGTATAAGTCCGTCTTTAAAACGTTCAAATGTTTTACTGCGGCAAAGAGTCTCATCACCGAAAAGTGCATGAAATCTGTAAATGTCAAACGCTTTTACGCAGTCATTCATTCATCACAAATCCCAGTTTGACTCGAATGCCTCGGTACATTTAATCTCAAAAGCCATATTCGCTCTAACTAAAGGGACACCAAATTTCCACCGTAACTCTGACATACAAGTTTTTCCTGAATTCCTGATCATATAGGAACATATATTTTTTGGCACTTGAAACTAAACTGGTTATGTAATTCTAGGAGGTTTTATCACTTCTTCTTCCAAGCGCCTTCACAAGACATAAGTCTTATTGTTAAGCTTTGATGGAGATGTTCAATAAAGCGAACATAATCTCAGCAGTGCTCGTGAGATGGTTAGAGCAAGCAGTGAACAGGTGTTATGAAGAAGCGCTTGGTTTAAACTAACAGCTATTAATGACCTAGCAATTTATGCACAAAGGACTGTCCAAGTGAGACACAGTCAAAGGTTTATGTTTCAAGGTTGGTTTCTTATCGCCGTGTACATAACAATCCAGATAAAGTCTTGGCTGAATTCTACAACAGTCTGGATAACAGTATGTTGCATATACAGCGGTACCTCAGCCTTAAGAAATTCCCACCTTAAAAAGACGAACGACCAGACCGAGTCCAGCTAAGACAGGGAGACTTTTAAACCTTTTTTTTTTTTTTTTTTTTAAAAAGGGGGGCATTTTGAGCAAGATTTAGTGAAGACATGGGTCCCAGGAATGTTACCATGGACAGTAGCAAGAAGAAAAGGGAGCCACCTTCAGCTAAGTTTGCCAAGAGGAATCATAAATTATGGTTAAGTGAGGTTTAATGTCTATTTATTTTATCATTTACATAATTTGCATGTCTTTTCTAAATGCTTTGATTGCTTTCATAAGCAAAAATATAATTATGGTGTTGGAATTTGGTAATATTTTTAGGTGGCTGGAACGGATTATCTGCATTTACATTATTCCTTATGGGAAAATTAATATAGCAATACGAATTCTCGCCTTCAGAATGAATTAAATTCGTATCTTGAGGTACCACTGTATGATGAAAAATCCTTTAACAAGATCTTTGCAAATTAGGAAATTGCCTATGAATCAGTACAATATGACAAATGTGGTTAGAGAAATAAGCTAATAAGCTAATTTAAACAAAACATCTTCAGCAAAGAAAATGGAGTTAAAAAAATAAGAACTTGAAATATCCAGCATTCAAAATGAGCCTGAGATGATAAAAGTAGTTTTCCTGGTAGCTAGCATGTGCGCTAACATTGAGACTTGCTCAGTGAGAGCATAGCAATGCATACATTTTAACATGACACATGCTCTCAAGACAGCTAAGAATAAATCAATGGACACAGTGTGTGACAGACAAAAAAAAAAGAACAATAAAAAAAAAAGAAACATGATACTGTCCTGTAACTATGTTTAAGCTAGCAAAGATTTGGCTAGTAAGCTAGTAATTTGGGTGACTAGCGGTTGCAATTTGGTTTACCTAAGCAAATTCCTAATAGAAGGCTATTAAAATATAAACACATCATTTAAGATAAATGCTACTCAATAGAATAATAATTTAAAAAAAAATAGTTGATGTCTGTTTTTAGTTTAAAACTGTAACTGGACTGTTTGTAGCAGTGTTTATTCTATAAGCATTTCTCAAAATGGCTTCTATGTTGGGTAGTAAGAATGCTACTAAAGTAAAAAAAGAAAAAAAAAAAAAAAAAAATATATATATATATATATATATATACACCCTTCGGTCAATGAAAGAAAAACTCACAATGGTCACAGAAATAACTTTAATCTGACAAAAGTAATAATAAATAAGAATTCTATGAATGTTAACCAATGAAAGTCAGACATTGCTTTTCAACCATGCTTCAACAGAATTATAAAAAAAATAATGAAAACTCAAAAACTCATGGAACAGGCCTGGACAAAAATGATGGTACCCCTAACTTAATAGTTTGTTGCACAACATTTTGAGGCAATCAAACGATTCCTGTAACTGTCAATGAGACTTCTGCACCTCTCTGCAGGTATTTTGGCCCACTCCTCATGAGCAAGCTGCTCCAGTTGTTTCCGGTTTGAAGGGTGCGTTTTCCAGACGGCATGTTTCAGCTCCTTCCAAAGATGCTCAATAGGATTGAGGTCAGGGTTCATAGAAGGCCACTTTAGAATAGTCCAATGTTTTCCTCTTAGCCATTCTTGGGTGTTTTTAGCTGTGTGTTTTGGGTCATTGTCCTGTTGCAAGACCCATGACCTGCGACTGAGACCCAGCTTTCTGACACTGGCCAGCACATTTCTCTCTAGAATCCCTTGATAGTCTTGAGATTTCATTGTACCCTGCACAGATTCAAGACACCCTGTGCCAGATACAGCAAAGCAGCCACAGAACATAACAGAGCCTCCTCCATGTTTCACAGTAAGGACAGTGTTCTTTTCTTGATATGCTTCATTTTTCCGTCTGTGAACATAGAACTGATGTGCCTTGGCAAGAAGTTCCATTTTTGTCTCATCTGTCCATAGGACATTCTCCCAGAAGCTTTGTGGCTTGTCAACATGTAGTTTGGCATATTCCAGTCTGGCTTTTTTATGATTTGTTTTCAACAATGGTGTCCTCCTTGGTCGTCTCCCATGTAGTCCACTTTGGCTCAAACAACGACAGATGGTGTGATCCGACACTGATGTTCCTTGAGCATGAAGTTCACCTTGGATCTCTTTAGAAGTCTTTCTGGGCTCTTTTGTTACCATTCGGATTATCCGTCTCTTTGATTTGTCATCAATTTTCCTCCTGCGTCCACGTCCAGGGAGGTTGGCTACAGTCCCATGGATCTTAAATTTCTGAATAATATGTGCAACTGTAGTCACAGGAACATCTAGCTGCTTGGAAATGGTCTTATAGCCTTTACCTTTAACATGCTTGTCTATAATTTTCTTTCGAATCTCCTGAGACAACTCTTTCCTTCGCTTCCTCTGGTCCATGTTGAGTGTGGTACATACCATGTCACCAAACTACACAGTGACTACCTGGAGCCCTATATATAGGCTCACTGACTGATTACAAGATTGTAGACACCTGTGATGCTAATTAGTGGACACACCTTGAATTAACATGTCCCATTGGTCACATTATTTTCAGTATTTTCTAGGGGTACCATCATTTTTGTCCAGGCCTGTTCCATGAATTAATTTTTTTAAATAATTCTATTGAAGCATGGTTGAAAAGCAAGTCTGACTTTCATTGGTTAACATTTATAGCATTTTTTAAAATTATTACTTTTGTCAGATTAAAGTTATTTATGTGACCATTGTGAGTTTTTCTTTCATTGACTGAAGGATACCAACAATTTTATCCACGTGTGTGTATGTGTATATATATATATATATATATATATATATATATATATATATATATATATATATATATATATAGAGAGAGAGAGAGAGAGAGAGAGCGAGAGAGAGAGAGAGACAGACAGAGAGTGATTGAGTAAGGCTAAGGGTTTTCACCTCGAAGCAAAAATAATTACAGCCATCTTATCAGTGGAGATAACAGTGCGAGGAATCTATTAGCGAGCGCCCGGCTCATAACGCGAGCATGGAAACCAACGTCTGGCAAAGACTGGAGAGGAAACACGACGGGGCTCAAGGAGATTAGCGAGGAGTGTGTGTGTGTGTGTGTGTGTGTACACACTTTCAGCCAGGTCTGGCAGTGCGCTGATGAGATCAAGGATTAAACAAGCCTCATTAGCGGTTAGCGTTTTTGACACACTCGACTCATCCGGAGAGCGAAACGAGCCAGCGGTCTGCAGACACATCTGAGACAGATTTAAGAGAGTGTGGACTCAAAAGAGCATTAATGCTAAGTGAGATTCATATTCAGTCTGTCAGGGGAAAAAGAAAAAGAAAAAAACGATTTGCAGAGTTTGTCTTCGAAACGCTGCCAAGCTTTGTAGTGTCAAAAAACAGAAAAATACAGCTCTCTTACACTTAACAGACAAAAGTAATATCCTGAAAAGCCTGAGACGCTGTGATCGGAACGTCATTGATCCGTATACGAAAATTAATCGACTTAGAAAGGGAAAGCTAAAAACATTTATCAAAAAAAAATTTTAAATGTAAAAAAATTAATTAATAAATAAAAAGCAGTGCTTGGATAATGTACCTACAAAACCAAGCCATATTAGGCCTTAACCTAAAAGCCTTGCACACATCTGGACATTCTTGCTGCATTCCCAAGTGTCAGATTAACATGTGGATACAAGTGGATAAGAAATAGATAAAGCTCCACTTTATCACTGTAACAAGGCACCAATAATAAAGAAGAGCCTGGATATTATCTCTGCACTAGGATTGAGAATGATGGAATATATGTATCTATGGAATAAAACACAACAGGGATGGACTGTTGGAAAATAATCAACAAGACGTGGTGTTATGAGTTCATAAGTGCTCTATTTCTCTCAAAGTAGAAAAGTCTCGAGCCAGCCATTATTTCTCCATATTTTGTGTCCAGGGAGCCAGATTTTATGTTGTTGTTTTTTTTTCTATGTAGTCTTCAGGATTCCTAAATGACTTTTTTTTTTTCAGTCCAGTCCCTGTACCTGAGCAGTTTCAGAGGAAATGTTTTTTTGTTTGTTAAGGCATGAGTGGTTAGAAATGACGAGAGGGGAAACGAGGTTGCTACTGAGGTTGTTGCATCTCACTCTCACTCACGTATTGTCTACACACACGTCAGTTAGCCTAATCTGCATGTTTCTGGACTGTGGGAGAAAACCGCAGTACCCAGACGTACCCGACAAGCACGGGGAGAACATGCGAACTCCACGCACACAGACCCGAGGCAGGAATTGAATCCAGACCCTGCCAACAGTGCTAAACACTAAGTGATACTGCGACATGAATTTTAACATTAGAAATAATGTACAGGCAGATAATCTGCTCCAGTCACCCAAGAATATTAGTTCGGTTTGATGCGTTCGTTTAATTTGTTCATATGCCGATGCAAATTTCGTGCAAAATTTCCATTCTTAAGGAGAAGATTTATAAGGAAGGGTATTAGTATGTCGAGATTCCTCTGTACATCAAGAAATGTATTTAATATTGACAAATGGGGGAAGGGGGGGGGGTCAAGACTTTTGCACGGTACTGTATGTTTAAGCAGTTACATTGAAAATAAAGTTGCTGAAGTAGAATATAGTCTGTCAAAGTGGTTTAATGAAAAAGAAATGTTGCAAAGTGCTGACACTGGAGACTTTCTAAATTTTAGTATACCCCATCTCAAACACACACACACACACACACACCTCCGATTCAGTCTAGAAAAAAGAAAAAAAACACTGCCAAAACACTGAATAAACGCCTCTAATAGACATGCCTCATTGTTTTCTATGTGGAGGGGGTAATAAGGAGGGGTTTGTGCAAACAAAAGGTGTGTGTGGGGGGAGGGGGGGGAGCACATGGCTGACACTGACAGGTGAGCTTTACATCTCCCAGTAGACATGAGTAGACACACACACACACACACACACTCAGCACCTGACAGAAGCTGATTGGGTGCAAGGAGTGTGAAAACCACCAGGTCTTCTCATTAGACACCCCCATGGGCATGCACACCCACACACACACAAACACACACACTGGCATCTGCATCAATACAAACTGGCAGGATTTGGAATGGACCAAGCTGCTCTAATGGTGAATGGCACAAGCCTTGAGAGGACAGATATAATTGTGTGTATGAATGTGCACGTGTGTGTGTGCGCGTGCGTTTGCGTGTCAAAACCTTTGAAAGCGTGACGTTGTGACAGGATCCCCAGAGCATAGTGCAGCAGGCTGGCAGGTACGGAGCAATTACCTCACACCTCCTCTCCCCCTCTCCTCCTCCTGCCACACTATGGTCTGGCACCGGGCCAGCCACACACATATACACACACACACAGAACTCATGCAGCTGATCAGGAAAGTGCGTGAAAGTGCGCCGACTTCTCCTCTTTGGCAAGCTGCCAGGACGAGACTAAGTGCGTACGAGTGTGTTCATTCCCTCCGTGAGGAATCTCAACAAACAACAACACTATTATATGAACATCGCCGCAACTAAACTGACTCTCCCGCGCGCACACGCGCTAACACGCTAATGCTAACCCCACAGAACAAGCAACGAAGGTGAAGTTTGGGTTGAAGGTCGCTCGGAGCAGAGACAAAGGCATACTGCATAGCATTAGTTTACTGCAGCAACAAAAGTAGAGACACAGCAATGGAAAAAGAATTCAACAGTTAAAAAGAACTTTACTTTTTTAAGAGGAGCAAAAACACCCACCCACGAAAACCCCACCTACTTGATTCCTATTGGCTGGCAAGACGATTCGGAACGAGAAAAATCGAAAGAAGTAATTGTAAGTTGTTTCAAAGTATGTTGTGTCTCCTTTCCTCCTCAGCGAACTGCTTTCATGTTATGCTATTTTAATTGCTTTTTAGTGTGAATGCAAATTACCATTGAAACAAGTCGAAAAATAAGTGAAAAATAAGCTACAGCTAAAAAGTTGATATTTAGACACACACATTAGAAGTTTAGAAGATATGCAGGAAATTGGATGAGTACGAGTTTATAGCTCAGTTGGGAATTAACCGGGGTCAGCCAATACGGTATTATCACGATACCTTGTTCTTGATTCAATTTGTATTGCGATTCTGTAGACATCACGATTTTATAAATATGATTTTTTTTTTTTTTTTTAGTTTTGTACAATTCTAAATAAACTAAGCAAATAATTCTGCCTGCCAACATCTTCGATATTTGGGTTAATTAAAAAAAATGTAAAAATAAAAAATCAGAGCGTCTACCAAACGTCTAAATGTAAATAAAAATGCCCCCTAATTTCGTCATAAACTGTGGAACGACAATAAAGGCTTTGCCTTCTTCTTAAAATCAGTTTAGAGTGCCACCTGTAGGATTAAAGATGAACTTCAATATACATCATTTAAAAAGTATGGCGATACGTGATATGTCATTCAATCGATTTTCCCATCACTAGTTAACATGCAGCGCAATAAACCAAACTACTGTTTTTGTTATACACCATCAACCTTTAGCGAATACAAAGTAATCCATAAGAACAACATATTAATTTTATCCCATGTTATTGTCTATAATAGAACATACACCGGGTGATCATACATGACGTAACCATAAAACCTTTTATTACACCGACTATATATATCGAAGCTTTCATATTTAACTTGCAGGCCAAACCTGCAAAGTCTTGCAAAAGTCCTGCAGAAAACAACGTAGTGCAGTTTTGGTACAGTGATAAATATTAAAATTGACATTTGTTTATATTGATATGTGTATTAAAGACTTTGAACATTACATCTACATCTACACATTTGGCAGACGCCCTTTATCCAGAGCGACTTACATTTTTATCTCATTATACATCTGAGCAGTTGGGGTTAAGGGCCTTGCTCAAGGGCCCAACAGGGAAAACTTGGTGGTAGTGGGACTTGAACCTGGGACCTTCCGAACCAAGGTCCAATGCCTTAACCACTGAGCTACCCCTGACCATCACACAATAACACAGTTAGGGCTTCACAAAGCCTGATATCGACTGAACACTTATTATACAGGTGTGAAATAACTTTAAGAAAATGAATAAAACAATAAAAACCTATGAGCCCCACACACACACACAAACACACACACACACGCACACACACACGCACACACACACAATCATGCTGTAGGTTCACTCCAACCGCACATGGCATCCCTGATTCAGCACGTTTTCGCAATGTGAAACACTCCTGTTTTTAAAGAGCGCACACACTCGTCAACACACACACACACACACATACAGACTAAATATAGCAGTGCTGACGCTCACGTGGGATTGATCAGCGCAGAACGCGGGCTCGCCGCCAACTCAGGGCTTTCACTTAACATGCTCAAATTTGTTGGAACAACGCACGCCGCCTGAAAGGGCACGACGGGAACAAGAAGGAGGGAGATGAAGAGAAAGAGAGCACAAGACGGAGAGAAAGCCAGAGAGAGAACTTTCTAACAAGCTTCCTGCTCCAGCTATAGAATGTTCAGGATGTTCTGATCAACCGTCTCTCACCATCTCGCTCTCGCTCTCTCATAACAGAGCCGCGAAGGAATCGCCGTCGTATCGGCCGGCGTGTAATTCAACACGTTTATTGCTCTAAAAAATCAAACCCAGAACAAATCCAGTGCTCCAGCTGGCCCAATAAACACCGAACAAAACGACATCACAAGCAGCACAGCTGCAACCCGGAGACCAACTGCTGCAATATCGAATCAGGAGAGGTTTACTGAAGAAAAGCTGGTCGAGGAAAACAGATCTAAATATATACACATTTTAATTAATTATCATTAAAATGGATAAAGTTAACTCGTTCCAAGTATGTTTTTTGTTTTTAATTAATTATTTAATTCACATTGCTGGACGTGCCGTGTCCAAAAAAAAAAATATATATATATATATATATATATATTATATATATGTGTGTGTGCGCACATACTTGTAGAGATTAAATCCAGCAGTCAAAAGCACAATTCCTACTGTACATGTGCCAAAAGTTTTGTGCAGCTGTTACTACTGTCATTAACTTGTCACCAAGGTGCACTCTGAACACGCAACCGCTCCCAGTCATTAGGAAATGCAAATCCAGCGCAACAATATGAAATAAAGAGCACAAAAGAAAAATGGATCAGTAGAGCCTAAGACGAAGACAAAAGAGACTAAACAAAACACACAACTCATACTGTAGATGTCCAGATTAAGTGCATTATAGGCCATTAAAACCCAGAGCCTACATGTGGTTATTGGTCATCATCATCATCATCATCATCTGAGCACAGACCTAGTTCTCGTCACCACTCAGTGACTTTTACAACACAATCAAACTTCTCTTTGTTCCATCAACCCCCTCCCCCCCCCCCCCCCCACCCCCCAGGGGCACTTTGAAGCCAGTTTAGTTTGGAGTCGTGCCCACGACGTGACACGCAAAGCCAGTGCTCGCGTTAGGACAAACCAAAACTAAACTCAACAATTTCCCGTACAGCCACTCAAAACTGCGCTCGCTCCGAATCCCTCGCCAAGTCAAAGCGGCTCGGGCGAACCTCCGCTCATCTATGGCTCCGGGCCCGTACAGGCCCGATAAAAGAGCATTTAATCCACACTGATCCACTAAATTACACCAAATTGCTTTGGCATTCAGCTACAGTGAGCAATTTGTCTACTTGACTACTCTCATGACAATAACTTGAGACTTTTCTCTGATACACATGGTATCGGGGGGGGGGGGGGGGGGGGGGGGGGGGGGGATGGGGGGTGGACTATAGGTTTGCTAACAATTTGTTGGGGAGAAAAAAATGTTAGCAAAACATGGCAATTTAACACTGATTTTGCATGTTCTGCCGCGATCATTCAGCGATCATTCCGTCTTTCATACTAGCGCCAGCCAGCGCCATGACATGGCAGATAAACCAATTTTACAAAAACTCTTACGTGCTTTGTTGTTTTTATATGGAAAACCCAACTAAAAATTCCCACCAGGGAAAAATAATCCGAATCTAGTCAAATTTAGCTGAGATTTCTTAATATAAGCTAAAACAAACGAAACAGAAGATTAATATACTTTTTCCCGCCCAGACAATTTTACTTTTTTAAAGTGGCAGATAGTTTTGCTTCATTTAAGAAACAAATGCTTGAAACTAGTGAAATGATCTGCCGATAGAACAAGAAAGTTTAGCTAAAAATATTAGCTAGTAAATTTTAATTAGAAATAAGCGTAATATAAGAATAATTTAACCACTATCATTTTTTGCAAAAAAAATTTACAAAAAAAAAGTCAAAATAACCCACATCTAGTCAAATGAATCTACATAAAAGTTCTTAATATTACATTATTATAGTTGTTATACTTATTTCTTGACAATTTTATAACTTTAAAAAAATATATATATTTTGTTAAGTATGAGCATCTTGTTCGATTGGCAGATCATTTTGCTTCTTTCAAGAAATAGAATCCTAAAACTAACTACAACAGAACCAGACATTCACACTTAATCTTACTTTCAGTATGTCGTAATCTTATATTAGGAAATGTTCAATAAATCTGTCTAGATTCAAAATATTTTTATTTGCCAAAACATCACTTTTTTTTTTTTTTTTTTTACATTGTAGTATCTGTTGAAGTTTATCTTAGATGCAATAACTTAAGGTGAGTCCTGAATGGCGGTGTGTATTACATGCAAACACGTACTAACCGTTTACAAATAAATACATTCATATTCAGCTTGATAAACAAAGGTCATTAATAGAAAACTGAATAAGGACCATTGTCATTTATTTAGGCACAATCCTGAAACTTAAGGGGCTAATTGAAACACAATCGCCCCACCTCACACACACACACACACACACACAAACACACACACTGCAGGTGAAGAGTCATGCAGCGCTCTGAAGTAGGGGTTACTTCACCACCTCCTGTGTGTCATTTGCTACAAAAAGCACTGCTTGCCCGCACACGCTCTCTCTCTCCCTCTCACACACAAACTCAGACAGTGAAGAGGTTCCCTAATGACTCAGGCTTCTTCTGGCTTCAATTAACAGACACGTCCTTCTGAAGCGTGCCGCGGCTGGAGACGAACAAAGCTCCAATCGCACTGTGTAATCAGCACGCAGGGATTTGGAGAGTCTCGTCTCTCGAGGGTGGCACGGCGGAAGCAACTCTCACACACACATACACACGCACACCTACACACACTCACGCAAACCCAGAGTAAAAGGTTCCACAGCTGGCATGAGTGTGTGTCCTAGCCACATCCGAGTGCTGTGGCACAGGCCTCCCACGAGCTCCAGCCGTTCGTTTACACAAAGTGCTCCAACCACACACACACACACACAGAGTGCGTGCACATGCACCCACACACAAACACACACCTCCACAGAGCAAGATGCATGGAAACATGTTTACAACAGCAGGAAGAGAGGTCAGAGCAGAGTGTGAGAAGAAACTTCAGCCCATGAATTAGCATCAAACTTTACTATTATATTAACAGCACGGTGTATTTATATATAGAAAGATACAGATGTTTATTAGTGCTGTCAATCAATCTAGTTATAGTCATTTTAACATAATCAGATTCACTTGTATTATAAATATGTAATGTTGGCTTAAAGAAATGGTTAAAGGAAACACATTATGATATCTCAAACATTTCCATTAAGCAAATGCAAATTAAAATATCTTGAATGAGATCGGCACTGCATGGGTAACAGCTGGGTAAAATGAGGGACAGCGGGGCTCGAACCCGGGACCGCAGATTCGGGTCAAAAACCAGCAACCTAGAGCCTTAACCACCTGAGCCGACACTCCCACATCTTTCATTTAATGTATTCGGTCAGGTTAAAATAGTTCAGGGGGCCTCTGAGTGGCGCAGTGGTTAAAGCGCTCGCCCTATCATCCGGAGATCGCTAGTTTGAATCCCGGGTGGTGCTGTAACCTCTCGCAGCCGGAGGTCTAGAGAGAGCTGATTGGCCGAGCTCTCTCAGAGGGGAGGGATGAGAGGTACTTAGTGCTCCCACATTAATCACGGCTCTACAGCCAGTCAGGGGCGTCTGTGAGCTCGCGCAACGGAGGGAGTGAATAGCGCTGTCCTCCGAGTGTGTTACGCCGCCCCCAACGGTGCGCGAGCGAGCAGTTCGAAAAAGATGCGGTCGGCTGGCGTCACGTGGTTCGGAGGAAACACGTGATAGTCTTCGGCCCTCCCGGCTGAGTGGTAGTAGTAGCCTTAATGTGGGAGCCCCCTAGTGACGGGGAGGAATTGGACACGACTAAATTAGGGAGAAAATCGGGGAAAAATCCAAAAAAAAAAAAAAAAAAAAATAGTTCCTCTTGAAAGTACGTCAAACACAACTTTGGTTTTTACTCAAAGGTTTTTATAATAAAATTTGCTGTTCAGCACACCCGCTGATGTTTTATGAGTCATATTATGCGCGCTAAACGTGCCATTATCACACGGGGTCAAGCAACCTCGCTGAGATTATAGGAAGCCATTAGGGTCAAACCTGGTCATATGATTAATTTTTAAAAAAGTAATGCGTTACAATTTCTAGATTAAATCACATGTGTTAATATTGACCGTCCTGATGAATATCTACATATACACATATGTCTACATATATGTGCATATATACATAATACAGTATAAACTTGTTTAACAACATGAATTCCGTACATGAAGTGTTTCACTTGGCCATTTTTTTTGTACCACTGAACATTATGTTCATTTTTACCCATTTACAGTTACAAGACTAATTACTGCCTGCCATCACTTATCTCATTACGGCAGATGTAAAACAGATGTTCTCCCACCAGCCTTGAATCTCTCCCTCTCTCAAATGTAAGATAAATCAGATTACTGCACTACCGAGACGCCGACCGTTACATCGTCATCATCACATCAGTGAGAAACTTTAGTCCGTTGGTTATTGTATATGGTTTCCGGAGAAGTGTACAAAGTTCCCGTCTATTATTTGAAAAAAAATAAAATTTAAATCACAGCTCGCTAATATAAACCCGAGATTTGGACTCCCACCTTCTGACCAATCAGCATCGAGAATAACATGGGGGGAAAAAATAAAACAACTTAGTCAGCAGCATGAGTACAATCTGTATCGTCCAAAAATCAAGAACAGAGAGCAGAGTTGAGTCATCAGTTCCTAACACACACACACACACACACACTTGGTTGTGCTGGTCATGCTGTGCTCTCTACACTAGGCCTGTGCTGTGTATCTAGTGCACTCGATTCATGTGACTGACTCAGCGCTCGAGTAAGTGTGAACCCGAACCTGCTGTCTTCATCACAGTCCAGAACCAGCCAGCAAGGACAAAATAATCATCTCTTTTCTGCTGCGCAAGTGTACACGCTCACACTTACACACACTCCTCCCTCTCCCTCACCCCAGTGCCAGGGCCGGTCTACGGGACGGGAGCCAGAAGGTGTGTGCAGAGCCGTGGGCTGACGTCAAATCTTCCTCGGTCCGCAGCCGGCTCAGTGACGAGTCCGACTGATATCGAACGGAGCTGGAACGTGCTCGTAAACGTCAAACTTTTATTTATTTTCGTTTCAGGTCGACAGCTCCTCCCTGGGACTTTGGAATTTGGACTGGTTGATTACACCGAGTCAGCTTTCAGGCTGGGAATCCTGTGCAAGCCAACACGTCAGCGACACGCCTGTTTAATACGCTGTTCCTCATTTTAAACCTTTAACAATGTTAAGAGATTCCTTCCATTACGATTTTCGATTAAACGGAAGCCTCAGGAGCTTTCGAGATAGCAGGACAAAAACAATAAAGTGTGTGCTGTGCAGTGTGTCTGACTGCTGGCATTTTTACTAGGCGCACTCTTTCACCGTAACTAGAAGTTATGGAAAGTCACAGGCAGCCATTAACACTACTGCTGTACACCACACCTCACACACTGAAAGTGAATTCTCCATGCTGATTCCTTAACTGTTTATGAAAGCAGCTCAAACATGGTGTTGACTAGAACAGTAGGTTTACATTCACACTTATAAACACTTACACACCAGAACGTTATGACCACAGAACATTGATCAACTATATACCAGTAAACTGGTGACAGGATCATGGGCACCCAATTCCCATTCCATTAACCATTCCCAAGGGAAATCGAAGGGCAGCCTGCCCAGTGAGTCACAAAAAATCCAAAGAACCTGGAAGAAAGGCAGCAGAACACCCAGTGCAACACAGCCTGCTGCGCACAGGGCCCGGTGTCCTGCTCTCCAAACCCCCCAGATCCCAATCCGATCGAGTACCCATGGGATGCGCTGGGCAAACAAGTCTGATCAACGAAGGCCTCATCCTGCAAACCAAAGGATCTGCTGCTAATGTCCCAGCGTCCCACCATCACAGCAAACCCTCAGAGGGGCCAGAGATGACCCAGTGGGACAAGGGGAACTCAAAATCTAGGTGGCTTTCGCGGTCCAGCTGATTATATACATTATAAGGACAAAAGTACTTGAGCCAAACGGGTTAATTGTGGAATTCAGGTGTTTCTATCACCAGTGAATGACAATGCTGCGCTTCCAACTTTTAACAAGGGGAGGCCTCTTTTCCTTTCCAACATGACCGTACCCCCAGTGCACAAGGCAAGGACTATAAAGACATGGTTTGATGAGGTTGGTGTAGAAGAACTTGACCGGTCCTAACACAGAGCCCTGACCTCAACCCCATTGAACACCTTTGGGACGAACTGGAATGGAGATTGCCTGACCTCACAAATGCTCTACAGAATGACGGGGCACGAATTCCCACAAATTCTTGGAGACAGCCTTCCAAGAAGAGCGGAAACAAAGTTCTGTTCAGGAGCAGATATACACGCATACACATTATGTACAAATTAAACTTGCGTACACGTATACGCACACGGCTATAACAGTGTAACGCTTTTTTTTTTTGTGGATGTTCCAGTACATTAAATGTCTCCGTCAACAGATAAAACAGACAATGCGTCACTCATTAATAAACTCTAGTAGGGACGTACACCAGCATAGGAACTGCTGTTACTAGGAAATGTTAACTTTCGGGTGTTAAGAGTAACTCCGTGTCACTAAGCCCTCCCACCCGGTCCTTGATTATTTTCCTGTAATTCAATGATGCCAAGAAATGCATTTCTCACATATGAGCTTTATATTTATTGTTTCTAAAAATTGGATTTTCACTCCAAGTGAAGTTCCTATAGAAATAACATCCCGTTAAATGTTGTTCTGATCTGGGTGTGTGGACTTTTTTTTTTGTTAAGAAACCAGATCTATAAAAATGACAAAAATCGAGTATCAGTCACCAAGTGTCGAGCGTGTTATAATCGGGATTTCCCCTAAAATGCTCCTGTCTAAACTGTGAGAAATGTCAGGAGGAAGCATCCGCTGCGCTTCCTCCTCCAGCGCGGCCTGCTCGCTGATTTCATTACAATCTCGCAGCTGCACCGACTCTCACACCCACCACGCGGAGCGGAAATCCACATGGCTCGACAAATGCTGAGCAAGGGCTTAATTTAGGATTCGAGAGGCAGGAAAGACAAGAGCGTGTGGGAGGATCATGTGAGAAACGCAACGTGATGAGAGGTGAGGGAGAGACAGAGGAAGAGGAAGCTGAAAACAGTCCATCGCTCTCCTTCTCCCTCTCCTTCTCTCTCTGCGCTTTCAGAGATAAATCAATCTGGCGTTGCTCTTCATTGAAATGAATTGCTCGGGAATGGCGCGGCAGGCTGTGCGGCCTCTCGCCGGTGCACAGATTATTATTCATGGAGGAGTCGAGCCTCGCGGGAGCTCGGAGCAGCACGACAAGCCTCGCACTTCACTGAACACACACACACACACACACAAGCTGCTCACTAACACCTAGGGGCCATTCGAGCTCCGGACTTTCACGCTTATTGTGTGCAATACAGGTACTCGGCTTACACTCGAAACAGGAAAAGAAATGCCTGTCACAGTGACTGGCTCGGGTTTTCTTCCTGCTATAAAAAGAAACCTAAAAAATTATTCAGTATTTCAAGGGGGGTAAAAAAAAAAAAAACTTGGCTCAGAAGAAGCCCGGGAATGGTTGTGTACTTTTTATATGCGATGAATGGAATAAAAACAATATACATATGTCTCATCTGCATACAGAATGCATCAATGCACAGGATGGAAAGAAGTTACTGAACCCCTGAAACTTACGGTTACGGCATTGGACTAGTGATTAGAAGGTCCCAGGTTCAAACCTCACTGTTCGGGCCCTTGAGCAAGGCCCTTAACTGCTCAGATGTATAATGAGATAAACGAAGTCGCTCTGTATAAGGGCGTCTGTCAACTGCCGTAAATGTAAAAATAAATGAACAACTTGAACTAACTAAATTCAATTACTGTAAGAAAATGAATGAACCGAACTACTGAAAAGACTTTAAGAAAAAGGTTACCTCAATGATTGAAAGATGATATACTAAATGTGCCGAATTACTGAAACAAATTCAGATGAGTACGGAACGGAGTTACGCTGCCGAGCCAATTTTTAAGCTAAATTATGCTGAAGCAATTTGTTCCAAGCTAAATTCTCCTTAAATAAATTATTCAAACCCGACTTCAAATTGGAGCATGCGCCAGTCTAAGTTGGTGTACAAGGGTCCCTGTGTGTGGTGGAGTTGAGGATTTTCCAAACGGTTAGCGCTCAACACACACAGTCGGAGAGAGCGAGCGAGCGAGCGAGGAGCGCACACACTCGGAGAATACGCTGCTCCACGAGTGCAAACAAAACCCCCGGTGTCCTGGGATGCCCTCCTGAGTGCTGGCACAGAGTGAGAGAGAGGTGTTTGTGCCTGGCCACACTCCTGCCTAACATGCTGTCCAGAGCAATCCAACAGCTGAGATCCAAACACACACACACACACACGCAGCCAGCCACGGTGCAGACTCGGAGCTACTGCTTGCGGCCTCTCCCTCACACGCACCGCATTAGTCTCACACCGACGGAGAAGCGGAGAACCTCGTGCAACAGTGCAGCGTGCTGCAGGAAGTCCCTTCGCCAACAGGAGAACAGAAGAAGTGAACGAGTTACAGGGTGAAACCAGACTGTATTTCGGCCTCCTGAAGAAAAACACGCATGGGGTTTTAGAGATCCGGTCCACCGGGCTCCACACTGCCTCTGTCTGTCTGTCTGTCTTTATTTCTGTCTCTCCCTCCCTCCCTCCTTCTCTGTCTCTAACAAGCTTCATAAATATACATCAGCTGGGGCTGGACACCTTGGCAGCTTGAGCGCTTCTTTAACTGTCAGTGCAGTAACAAGCTTTTTCGCTTCGTGCTCACTCACCTGCATCATTAACCACGAGCCCTGGCACCGCGCGTCACACCGCCCCGCGTGCCAATCACACAACAAAGAGGAGTGTGACACGGCCAGGCTTCATGCCCCGGGCATCGGAGACAGGGGCGAGATGGCAATTACCGTATTTCCTGGAGTAGAAGACGGGGCTTTTCCCCCCTCGCCACGGAGACGGGATACGAACCTGACGGAGGGGGTGAATTCCAAATAAATAAACAAACAAACAAACAAACAAACAAACCGCCGCTCCGGGAATCGGGCTCGGAATTCAAATAAACTTTAGGAACTTGGGATTAACTCAATCGTGTCATTTTCAGCACTGCTTCACTCGAATAAAGGAGTGTTTCTAGAAGCAGCACCATTAATTTAATTTTTCATTTTGATTTTAACACAGACGTGCCCGTGCTGCAACCGCTCTCCGTTTTGAACATACGGGGGCGGTTTTCCTTCTATGGTGTCTTTCGGATTACTGGAACACACTAGCATTGGTGGCTTGTACCGTAACCAGGACCTCTCTGAAAGAGCAGGTGGCGGTACTTGGTTTGTGAGCCAGAGATTGAGAACGCGCTAGGCCTAATATTATTGATATTTCGGAGAGCCATGCTCTCGCAAGCCTTTCTACTTCATCAGATACGGCTGATGTGTAGGTTAGAAAATGAAGAGATTTCGGGCCAGACTGTCGGCACTGATGGTGTCGCGTCTAAACAGCGATCGGATTCCTTTCTCAGGTACGACTGGCTTCCATATGCGATTCGCTCCGTGCCCGAGTGTGCTGTATAGACTACCTGTTCTCACTGATCAAAATGATGCAGACTTTGGGCTTGGAAAAGTCAAGAGCTGCATTCGAGTTACCGTGAGTGAACTAGAACGTGGAAAAAAAGGATGCCTCCACAAAAGCGTGTTCGATTAGCAGACATTAGCGGTCATAAACGACGTACCTACATCCCCAAAATAAAAATCCGCTTTGTCCGATTTGTAGATTTAACACACTGGCTTGTCCGTGTTTATCTGATCTAAAGCGAACAATAAGCTACTATAAACTCATTTAAAGCCGAGATAAAATCTTTGACCACGGAGGAGTTGCTGAACTCGCGCCTGGAGGAAATCATTACAGGAAGGAATTCTGATCCCGAATTCCGGATTCCTCGGCGCACACGAGTACGAGTCGTGACTGATGTTGAGCAGAAACGTGGCTCCAGAGGAGTCTCAGAGTGGATCGGCGCGGAAGAAAAGTGTCAAGCTAAAGACGAGCTAGTTAAACCGGTTAGTCCGACAAACAAAAGCAGCGCAAAAATAAACAAACTCTATATTGGTGCATGTTGCATCACTGCAGCTAGGGGAGAATCTTCCTCACACACGTACACACACGCAATGATAATCCTGCACAAATATCTCTCCACTCATGTACTAATTACTCGATTAGCCTTCCTGATATTTACCCGTGATCATCTTGCACATCGCTTCCCCCCTCGGTTAAATGCTAATGAGAAGGTTATTCAGCACTCCTTCACACCGCAGTGCGAGTCCGGTGTGTGTGTGTGTGCGTGTGCGCATAGGGGTGCGGGAACCCGGTCGCAGAATGACCTGTACGTGAAGTGCTTAAGTGCTGCTTATGATTTTATAGCGCACACAGAGGCAGCAGCGGGGGACGGAGGGAAGAGATACGCTCCTCGTTGGTTAACCTGTTAAAGAGCAGTTATTAAATTGTGTGCATGTGTGTGTGTGCTTGTGCAGGGGTGTGTGTGTGTGTGTGCATGTGGATTTAATCATATCCTGTCCCTGACGGATGAGATAATTAAATTCTCTCCTTGCGGCTTGACATTGTGCGGTTCAGAGAGATGAACGAGAGTTCCAGTGAAGCTCCTGTGGTTTGTTTATATGCAAAAATGTTGAGCCCACACACACACACACACACACACACACACACACATACACACACACACACACACACACACACACACACACACACACACACACACACACACACAGTAATAAGTTATTAGATTAACAAGTTGTAAAATAATGGCAGGCTTATTGAAATGCTTAAGTTTGTGCTCACTGTTGTTCCGCCAGACGTCAAACTTGGTTTTAATGGAAACGCTGGTTAAAATGGAAGCAATCCCAGAACTCCCATCATGCCATTGTCGTGTTCCTGACTGTTCAGCTTTGAGAAAACGGATAATGCAGACCCAGACTTGTCTGCTAAGGAAAACGACTCCTTCCTTGAAAAAATACAAAAACAGCTCTTTCCTTTGCACTTGCATGATGCTCATAGAAAAATTAAATACCTCAACTACATAAGTTCCGGTTTAACTAACAACGGAAACAGAACAAGAATAACAGATCAACGGAAACTGCTTAAAAACGTGCTTGAAACACGTGCGTGTGATTCCCATACGCTAAAACATCAACAATTACTGCAACTTTTCAATACCGATTCGAACAAACGCTTGTTCCGTCGACTCCGAGATCACGGCGAGCAGGTGGCCGCAGAGGTCAGAGGTCACCCCCACCAGTCACCTCGCAGGAAAGGGTTTACCCTCGGTGCTCAGCGCGCCTGTCAATCAACTCTGATTATGAGGACGCACTGGATTCACCCTTCTCTCCGAGCCCCACCCCCGCCCCCTTTCAAGGCCAGCTGAAGAAAAGAGGCTTTTACATGACAAAGTAGCGCCGATTTTCGCAAAAGAAAAGAAAGACTGAGAGGATGGGAGAGGGGTCTCCGGGGGGGTGGGGGAGAGATTCCCAACGGGATCCCCGAATCCACTATCGCCTCCAACCATCCTGAAAGGTTGGTCTTTTAAAATAAAGGGAAGCTCAAAAGGTTATCCGTCCATCCCAGTCACCGGATTGGAGCCGCTTTCTTCACGTCGAGTTCGGTTCGAGCTCATTAGAATAGCGCAGCATTCAGTCTCAAGTGATCCTGTTCAAATGTCGGTGATGAAGCGAGCTTGAGTTAAGAGACTCGCTAGGCTAGTTAGGGAAGGAACGCGTTTCTAAGGAGTTACGGTTAGTTTTGGTTGTCATGGTAACGCTGTAACGGATGATAAAATGTTACGCAATTATTTTATTTTTTTTATTTCCGGCTGAGGAAGCCAAGCCAGATCTCTCCATCCTCAGCTGCTCCTACTTCAGGATTTCCAGACTTTCTCAAGCCCAAGAGGTCCGAGTTATGCACCCAGGTTTAGGTCCTATTTAGCCAGAGCCAATCAAAAGACATGCTCGAAAATTGCCAAAACCACATCAACTAGCTCATCATCTTGTTTCGGATGAGCAGCGCACCTCGTCACGCCATCAGGAGAAGCAAGCTCATCACGAGAAACTGTAGGGATGCAGAATGCCTGGTTCAAATTAGCGCATGAACTCATTCCACACATACAGTACACACACATCTTTTCCCTACTCTTAAGCGATTTGAGACACAGCGAAGTACTGCACCGCACTTGATCTCCACACGGCACGCGCCGTCAGCAAGCCATCACACCTCGATCCGAACAGCTTTGTGTAATTACCAGCGGCTCGGCCTCGAGCGCTCGACAAGCAGCCGTCATGACACCCGCTGACCCCAGGTCCACACTAGTGACAGGAGACAAGTCATTTCCAGCAACGCTTAAAAGTAGGAGAAAAAATGCGTACACAAATTACTACACAGCGCAGCGTCAAATCCAAACAATCAGGTGATGATCTGTCGGGAGATGTGGTTTCTACCTGCATTCCTACAAACCTTGGCTTGAGCTCAGTTCGACTCAGGTTACAGAAGACAGTGGTTTTACATAATAGCAATAGTGAACTGAAAATCAGAGGTAGGCTGTTGATTTGTGGCCATTATAATGTTTTTCCTTTAATTCTACAGGGCTTATATTTGCGGTCTGATTCACTTCAAGCTGCTACATTCATACTTACAGGTTGTAAAATATTAAAACTACTAAAAGCATTTAATAAACATTGAAATGCTGTGCAACTTGTGTTCAATGGAAAGCGATAATCTTCTGCTCCACACTCCGGTCCAGTAGGTGGCAGTATTGCCCCAACTGCTTATAAACTCAAAAGAAGAAGCAATACTCTCGCAAAATGCGAGTATTTGCAGGAAATTTCCATTATCCTGCTAAATTTTTGCTAAATTTGTTAATTGACTCATCTCACTTAACGTTTTTATGATAAACTACATAATTTAAAAGTTGTGAAACGATTCGGAATTGGGAAAAAAAAAACTAAGTGACCAACAAAAGCCTGATTAAATCGCACAGCTCTAAGGAGTATAGTACACAACTGCCACAAGCCACAAGAAGCCTCAACAATTTAGAAGCTACCAAAACTTCGCACAACACATCAGCAACCCTACAAAATCTAATTTTAACCCAGGGTGAGAAATGTGAGAGAACCACAGGAGAAAAAAATTAAATGTAGCGTTTAAATGGAGCGCGAAAAAACTTCTCTGAGGTGCAAACTACATTCCTGCCATTCAGCTGGTGTTTCCTCTCCACACACACACACCTATCAATCAAAAGCTCCGAGCGCAGATGTTCAGAGCAAAGGCCAAAAAAAAAAACGCCCGATTCAGGTCTGTGCATAGAGAGGAAGAGGGTGAGGGTGTGTGTGTGATGGACCTCATCTCTCATTCCAGTTTATCTTTTTGTTTTATCTCTCCTTTCTCAAGGGCACAAGGCAGGCTTTCCGGCTCAGGCGACCTCCGACCTCGCCTTCTCGTCACACAACGCAGAGCCACCGCATTCCGAATTCAAGGACGCATTTTTTAAAAATTATTTAAAAAGGCAGCCATATTTTCCATACAATGAGATTCTGGAGTACAGGAGGGTCCACTTCAATTTTAAGATAACAAGAAGAGTTTATTGCAGGTTTTTTTTTTTTGTGTGTGTGTCATGGCTACACGTATCTGATAGTGAGCTAAGCTGAATTGATTCTCAAAAATAATGAATAATACAAAATTTAATGAATAATATTACTTTAAAAAACACCATAAGTAATACACAGTGGTAGCCAAAAATATTTAAACGAATTAAATTTGACGTTATAAAGACATTGTTATTGTAAAAAAATAAATAAATAAATAAATTTTTTTTTTAAATGACAATGTTTAAAAAACATCTGTGGTTGCAGCACACGGCTTGGCACAGGTTTTAGGACGGATGCGACCCTCCTGATGCAACCCTCCCATTTTATCCGGGCTTAGGACTGACGCTACATCCAGTGGCCGGAGTTTGAGCATCGAATGGGTATCAAATCTGTGCCTTCTGCATGGCGGGCGAGAAACCTACCACTGAGCCACCAATGGAAGAATTCGTAGAAGAATCGATATTTAGTACGACGTCAAAACCTGCTGGATGCGGCTGGACACACAGTGTCTAAAAACTCCAGTGGCACTCAACCAATGCTTGATCGCTTCCTTAAGATCATGTACAGTCAAATCTGCCACAGCAGTTTGCAGTTCACTTGAGTTTTAGATATTTGTTCTGTAGGTAAGTGGACACCCCGGCTTCAAAAAAATAAAAAAGTCCTGCCACAGTTCTGTTCCGTACATTAACCGAAGCAGCTGATTCTTATTAGCACAATTCCTCAGCCAGAATTAGTGACCTCACCTGCTATAACCCATGGCACATGTTGTTTTTGGCCACCGCTGTAGTGCATGTTGGAAAGTACAGTAACGTGCGTCCCCGTAAAACTTCCTGGAAGTCCGGTGTTTGAACATGTACACCTCAAACAGTCGGAAAAACAAAAGCGTGCAACAACGCAGAACCTGCCGTATTTAATCTTAAAAAAAAAACACAAAAAAAAAAAACAATTGGGGGGTTTATTGTATAAACAGAGGTATGTATGTAGAATCCATGCCTTGCTATGTCCTCAGGCAGAAGCAATAGAACACCTGAACGTCTTTCTCACACCTTCGTGCACACCCAAAGCACCATCCATCACTGCCGCCGGCCACAAAATAAACAATCACGTGAAAGATCAATCAACGTCTGTTTAATGTATCGTGCTTGCTGAGCTCTCTCTATCTCTTAGACACACACACACCTATATACACACGCACGCACGCACACGCAAGCTTTATATATCCAGGCTTTGGATATAATTTACAAGGCAAATCTCATTGCAGTGTGTGTGTGTGTGTGTGTGTGTGTGTGTGTGTGTGTGTGTGTGTGTGTGTGTCATGCTGGCAAAGGCAGCTCAGGTCATGTTAAGACAGGTAGCAGAGCCAGTAGCTGGTGAACGTGCCAATCATAGCTGGCATAGACAAGAGCGAACAAAGTAATGTTAAATAAGGGGGAGGTTTAACTGTTTCCATCACTCACCACATACCACACACACACACAGACAGACAAACATGTACACACAAAGCTGTGGTCCAACTGATGTCTTGTGTCTATTCATGTTTGTCTGAAATTATAAACAAATTGCTTTAAAAGTTGGATAAAGAAAATGCAAATGCGCGCATTTCCATCCTCTAACGATGTTAACTAGATGACGCAACCTAAAGACGAGCAGCCAAGCACACGGTCTCGGCCAAGATCCAAGACGGCAGTACTAAAAAAAAAAACAAGATACGTTCTTCCAAAATACAGTCAGTGTGGTGAAAGAACTTTTCCACTTGTGGTTTGAATCCCATGATCTGTCACGGCTAAAAATCGCTGCAAGTTTTTGACTTAATCTCATGAATTTAACTGTTGATTAAAAACCAACCGTGCGATATACCTAGCAAAGTTACTCACTATACTTATTCATCATGCGTAGTAGGTTGCAAAAGTAATCACGCCCGTTCCATGACTAAAATGTTGGCCTCCCGTGAAGTCCTATAATGGCCCGAACGTGTGGAAATAGCTTGGAGCGAAATCAGGACTCTCAGCCGAGTCCCAGTTAACATGCAAGTATTGTTCTGAATGATGGTGTGTACAGTTCCAACAGACAGACGCTCCTCTTCCACAATGAGACAGCATATTATCCGTCGACGTTCAAAGGTCAGGCTCGCTGAACATCCACGAGAACGACGGCAGTATCCTCGAAGCCTCCTCGGCCGGGATCATCATTCACAGATGTACTGCCTTCTTTGAAACTGTGCGCCTCTGTTTTTACTAACGGTCTTATTTGCTGTTTTTAAGCCTTCTTTCACCACAAATTTCATCACAAGTCCTGGTTTGACTTGAACGCCCCCCCATTAATGTGGACAATCTGTTTTAAATCATCGTTGATCCCCGAGCCTGGAACGAGACACAGAAGCAGAGAAAGTGCTTGGGGTACTTCATCTGTCGAGCGAACGCCGAGCTCCCGACCGGCTCGGCAAAACCCCTCGCCACCACCAAGCCAGAAAAATAACCCGAGCCGTAACGTGATACTGTTCAGCCTCGTCCAGAACACACAGCGAGACACACAGCTGTCTGAGTGCAGGGTTTTTTTATTTATTTTTTGTACAAGCCAAATGTGTGTGCGTGTGCGCGTGTGTGTGTGTGTGTGTGTGTAGGCCAGGGAAACACACTGTGGCCCTGAAGGCTAGCCAGAGCTTCAAAGTACTCCACGGTGTGTGTTTGAGCAGCTGTATGGCTCCGGCAGAACCAGCCTGAGAAGATCGAACTCACACAACCATATTTTATACTTTTATTTGAAATATAAGTATTATTATTATTATTAGAACTGCAAGCCAAATTATACCAAAGTCTCGTTAATGCCTTTAAAAAATAAATAAATAAAAAGAATACAGGGAACAACTCCATATGGCAGTTATATACATTACAGCCCACACACACACTTTCATTTTTTCTCCCTTTCAAGAACATTCAAAACACCCAGGCAGCGTGTCAATGAGAAAAACATGGCAACCACAACCTAGCAAGTGTACAAATATTTAGCATGTTTCTGATTTTTAAAAAAGAAAGAAGAAAAAGATACAAAGGACAATATGTTCAACATGGAGCTGCGTCTTTACCACACAAAGTGGGCTGTTGTATGACGCGGCCAAAACGGAACATTACATTTTCGTGGCAAAACACGCACATTCAGTTAGCATTCAATGCTAAGTCATGGTCATTTAAGCAGTTTGGAGGGGGTTTTATTATTAATATTATTCATCTCCCAACATATCTGAGGTAAATGTTGATATTCTGGAAACTTCTGATGAACTGGTAACCAAACATGGCAATTAGCAAGATTAGCATTACAAGGCAAAAATATATTGACTGTAGAGCCTGAGTAAAACACAAGTACACACCATCCTAATAAAAAAAAATACCACAAAGGACAAACGCTGTGACAAAATGTACAATCTTCATTCACACAAAGCGCTTTAGTTAGCATTCAGTGCTAAAGCACTAGTCTTTACAAGGATTTATTCCAGGAGAAAAACGATGCTATCTGTCTGCGATGCGTTTGTCTTGCTTCCATTTCGGCTGCACCTTCACACAACACGACACGCAAGCACGCGGTGTAGTGATTATCAGGTATATGCCAGCTGTCTGTCCGTTAACGAATTCAAAGGCGGACGATAAATCACTGATGTGACTGTGCTGGGTTTTTTTAAACCCTTTTCTCTCACACTGACACAAACACAGCTCAGCTTATCAAGCTAGCTCGCAATTTAAACATTTACAAGATGCTCAAAGCAACATCTGATCATTTTGAGTGAACGGTTTCACAAGTCTCATTAACTATTCCCAGTTATATAATAGGCAGCAAGTGAACCTTTTTTCCCTAAAATGAACATGTTGGAAACAGAAAAAATGGGCAAGGATACGCATCTAAGTGACTTTGACAGGGGCCAAATTGTGACGGCTAAAGGACTGAGTCAGAGCAACTCCGAAACTGCAGGTCTCGTGGTATGTTCCTGTTCTGCAGGGGTTAGGACATAGAAAAACGTGATACAAGGAAGGAAAACCGGTGAACAGGTGATGGTGGCCAAGACTCACTGATGCACATGGGGAGCGAAGGCTGGCCCGTGTAGAAGCGGTTAGTATAGATCAGACTGATGAAAAGGTTAATGCTGGCTGTGATAGAAATTTGTGAGGACACAGTACATCACTGTTTTGGTGGCAAAATAGGGGACCTACTCAATATTACAGGTGAGCAAAATCTAATCAGGAGTCTTGCCTGAAAGCCTTGACGTACATCTAGCCTTACAGTCCCCCCCCCCCACCCCCCCTTCTCGCTTTTCTTTTTTTAAATCTAACCTTACAAGTATTCAGATCAGTAGCCTGGAGTTTTGACCTCAGAGTTCAACACTGCTCACGTACACACGAGTGACAAGAGGAATTTAAATAAGATTTGCCTTCAAGGTCATTTAATAGTTTACAACCTAAAAAAAAAATAAAAAAAAATAGGTCCCACCCGTTAAACCAACATTACCCGAACCTGTTTGACCACAGCGACCGAACGCAAATATCCCGCAGACTTCAAGGTTTAGCTAAGAAGAATGCATACGCAGAGAAGCAGATATACGAGACACTGAGATAAGCAAGGGGGGAAAAAACGCGAGAAAATACCTACAAAGGAATTCTTAGAAATACAAGAGCCAGGACTGATCATAAGAAACAATATAGTAAAAAGATCAAAGCGTAATTTAAAATAAACATGTAAATATACAGACATATCAGGGATTTCTACTCCACGTGCCTTAATATTCTACAATCCTCTTTCTGAATATACTCTTCGACCATGCCATTCCATTAATATCACACACGCAGACACAGAAGGTCGTTTAAATTTGTAATGCCGCAAATTCCCTCTTAGAGTCTTCTCTCTGACGGAGTCACACTCTTGTGAAAAGGTACAGGATTTATGAAGACTTGTAAAATGTACCGTTAACCAAATATGTTTGTCAGGAACCTCACAATAACCTCCCTGGATTAGTTTGGTGAGGTGAGAACAGTTCAAGCCCTGCGCAGATAGTAAACTTTAACTATGCTATAAATGCATAAATCGTCCAGTATGTGGAAATTTAAGAAAGCCAGCCCATAATGCTCCCGAACAGAACTAAACATATTACTGCCACAACACCCTCGTGCAGTCCTGGCCTCGCTCCAAGCCATTTCTACATGTTTGGGCCATTAATGGAGTTCTAGTGAGGCCAGCGTTTCCGATCATGGCTCCGGAATTAGTCGAGTTGAACACTGGGGTATATGCATTAGTGTAGCAGGACATTATATATTGAGAAATAACAAAACGAACGGTGTTGATATTCCGCGCAATCAAAAGTCCCGCTTTGACTTGAACGCTCCTCATATGCTTGTGCTTTATAAACATCAGATAGTGATTGTGGTAGATCGTGTGTCGAATGATTATGGGAAAAAGTAATGTAGTTGTTCCTCAGGAAAATAAAACTCAGCACCCATGCAGATCCGCTGAGCGTGAAACAGCGTGCCACTTACAATCACTGCGACGCGACTCCTCACCCGCGGCTAGAAATAGAAAATAAACACAGCAAAGATGCCTGAAAATGTGAAATCAATTCAAGTGCTGCGTTCAATTTCCTCGTGAAGGGGAAAGCAGCGGCTCGGGGTTGTCAAGTTCCATTACGCAGATTTACAGTCAGCTGCTCTCGAGGAGGAAAAAAAAAGAAAAAGAAAAGAAAAAAAGAGTGCCTGTTTATTTGTGAGCGGGAACGCGCGGATGTAAAAATGTCCATTTCAGGATCGCTTTAAACTGAAAATGTGAAAATTTAAGTCAGGAATTACTTTAAAGTGCAAATTCTATCATCATAATTTTTTTTATTTTTTTAAATGCTAAAAATCCCTGATCCATATACATTTCCAACAGAATTACAGAACTTCCTTCCTTGCCGTGCTTTCGGTTTTTCCACACGGCCTTAAACTCCTCTTAACGCAAACCCGAGGAGAACAGAAAAGACGCCGTGCGCAGCAAAGCATCTGCTCCACTGTGTGCGCTGCGCCTCCATTTCTTCCTCCTCGTTTTCGAACCATCACGAGAGGAGCATCATTCCATTTCCTGTCCACAATTGCAGTAAGGTGTCTGCTGTCTGGCGCTGCTGATGTGGCACAGGAGGGTGTGTTTGGGGAGATGTGATGGGGGGGGGGGGGGGGGGGGGTGTTAAGGATAACAGCCATTCATTTAGCCGGGCCATGAGATAAGGTCTAATGAGTTTGCAGTACACAGGAGCGGCACACACACACACACACACACACGCACGCACACACACACACGCACACACACACACGCACACACACACACGCACACACACACACGCACACACACACACGCACACACACACACACACAACTCTTTAAGACGCGGACACCATTGTGCCACCAACATGCTGCTTAAACAACGCTGAGTTTCAAGCACTCGAGTTGATCCAACAAGCAGTAAAGCAATAAAGGGCAAAGCAAGGACATGCTTATCAGAACCGCGATATATATGTATATGCTAAAGAGAGAGAGAGAGAGAGAGACTGAGGATTCAGGCCTGGCGCCAACTGAACGACCCCTCCAGACTGGGAGTGCTGCCTCCAGTCATCTTTTTACTCTGGTCAATTCAACCGTATCCTCCCTATTAAACATGCTTTAAAGTCCCTCTTATCTCTACTTCAGGATCTGAGAGAGAGAGAAAACACACCAAGAAACTTCTATGGCTCCCGTGTTACGCGAGTATTTCACATGGATGTGAGAGGAAAATCGGCATAACATACTGAAGGATGAAAAACTGAACGCAAACTGTGCGAGATAGTGATACACACACACACACACACACACACACACACACACACACACACACACACACACACACACACACAGAGAGTGAGAGAGGGAGTGCATGAAATGGCCTTGCACTAAGTCAATAGTCCATTAAGCGAGGGGGGGAGGGGCGGGGCATATGAGAGGAAAGCAGGTGAAAATGACGACAGGCAAGGCATGCTGGGAAAAACAGGGAACATCAGGAAAAGAACTTCTTAAGTTAAAAAAACAAACAACAACAAAAAAACACTACACTGCACATTCTGTACCCAATTACCCAAGTAATTAACCAGGCAACCGCAACTATACAGGTTCTCTCTCACACACGCGCACACACATACACACATGCGCACGCGCACACACCCATGCACGCACACATACACACAAATACGCGCACGCATACACACGCACGCACGCACGCACACACACACACACAAATACACGCATGCACGCACGCGCACGCACACATACGCACAAATCCATGTTAATAATAAATAGACGGGATTAAAGATCCTCCCTGATGCTCAAAAGGTAGCATCTGATAATCTGCCAAAGACGGTTTCACACAGCAACAAACTGATGACACACACACACTCACACACACGCGGAGGAGGCTGATTAAGGTGCAAAGTCACGTTCGGTCAAGTGTTACTCAACAGCATAGGCTCGATCCGGCACTTTAACACAGTGCTTTAGTAGAGAGCCAGTAGCACTAGAGGGTCAGTAGCAGATCTGATTTTACACACACACACACACACACACACACACACACACACACACACACACACACACACACACACACACACACACACACAATGAGCACTAAATTGCCTGTCCGCTGTAATGGTTTCATGGAAGGCTTCACTTTATGTTTCAATATCATGCTTCGGAACACACACACACACACACACACACACACACACACACACACACACACACACACACACACACACACTACCAACAGAAAGACTAATGTTCAACCACACACACACACACACACACATACACGTCATTCTGTCTCCACCAGCGCTTTTAATCAGCTGTACATTATATAGCAATAATAAACAGTGTGGTCAGTGTAAAGCATCGTCGCTCCTTCTGCACAACATCTGGCAGGAATCTCTCCGAGCACGCAGCCTTCACTTAAGCTTGATCTGTGCACGAGAGATAAAGATATACATACACATGCACACACATACACAAGGCATGACCCAAGGCGTGTACCAAGAGGAAGCACAACTGTGACCCGTCACAAAATCAAATCAGGTACTGAGTCGCTTTTTTTTATAATTAATTATTTTTTGCAATTAATGTGAGACTTATCAGGGTCCAACCTCTTGAAGCATGCCCTCCGAAACATGTTTCCTCCAAAGCGCCGCTCGATCCTTCAATCCGGTCAGTTCCTATGAAGGCAGCTCGAGCTTGCGCGGTCTTTACGGGTTTAATGCTCTCGTTCTACAACGTTATTGTTGCTATAGTAACTACAGCTGTGCAACTTATGCAATCCTCCGCTGGTGAATTTCAATTCGGAATCGATTCATGCTTAAGAGGTACAACAGCAATCGTTTATAGTATAAACTGTAAATTGTGTCCAACTGATGGGGGGGGGGGGGGGGAAAGAACAGTAATTGGACTTGCAAAATACTCTAATTTTGTAAGACTATCACTTTTTCTTCCTTAGTGTTCATGACGACATCAATTAAAAACGATCAACAATGCAACACTATTTTTAAACATTTTATAACCTGTAAGAAATATCGCTGGATGAGAGAAATCCGTACACTACAGAACTGAATCTAATTGAAAATCATTACATCGAATGGCATTAACGAATTAAATTGAATTAACAGTCTACCCACGATTCACAGCTCCAAGCGTAACGATGTACAACACAGCGACTTGTACATGATAACCAGATGAAAATAAACGTGTGAAAGTGTCTTTTCGGCTCATGACGCTTTTTAATTGAGCGTTCACGGAAACGCCGCGCTCTTTATCAGTCAGAGGTAACGCAGAAACTTTCCACCAGACAAGCTTTCCACCATGGGCTTGAGGACGGAGGGCTTTGTGGTTTCGCAGTAACGTGCACAAGGTGTGCTTTTTCTTTAACTTCAAAACAGGAAAAAGAATTGAAAGACTGGTGATGTGATGATGGTACTATAAAAGTTTTTTTTTTTTTAACAAATTAATAAATAAATAAAAGGCATGATGCGTCACTCTTTAATAAAAAAAAATAAAAGACCCAGGTATTATCTGGAAGACTATCAGCTTCAGGGCGTAAAAGGTATCTTGGCGTTGTTTCGGGCCTCGTCACTCCACCCTAGCACTGATTGATTTCCAGGAACAGCACCACGCCCGAGTGTTTTATTGCTAACTCGAGAAAACTTGAGAAGAAGCCATGGTTTAAATGTGTTTAGCCCTTTAATTACATTAGTTTCCTGTTAGGTCTCCAGCACATCCTGCGTAGGAAGCTTTTGAAAACTGATGACAGGTGCTAGACACACACACACACACACCGAGATTACATATCAGATCTGTTTCTCACAGAGTCGTATAATTAAGTAATTAAGGATTCAAGTCTCTCTTAGATTCTCGTAGATTCAGAGTTCACCATTTAACCTTAAACCGTCCCTTTAACCTGAACACACACACACACACACACACACACACAGCCTTCCTCACTTCAGTTCACCCGTGACTTCATTTTCCTTCAAGTGTCTCGGCGAGTGCGTGACCTTCACCGAGCAACCATAACCGCCATCATCATCACGGCTCCCTGAACGCATACACACTCGAGACGCACTCGGCACTCGCGGACGAGCGCTAACTCGCTCGCTCGCTCCCTAAAAGCCAGCGAGCGCCTAATGGAGGCACAGACGTCCTCGGAGAGGACTCGACCCGACCCGGAGCATTAGCAGCACTAACGCGCACACACACACACACACACTCTCCCAGCTCTGCGGATTACACCAGTGAAATGATCTGCGTCTCATCAAGGAGTACTCGATGGCTGAAGTTAGAGCAGGGGTGTGGTTGTGGCTATGATTAGGTGTGTGTGTGTGCGCGCGTGTGTGTGTGTGAGAAAGCTAACATTAGAACTTTGCTGATAACATGAACTTGTAACATTTTTCGAATACCTCTCTCATGCATGGCTGCTGAATCCATTTACAAAAAAAAAAAAAAAAAAACACACACACACACACACGATGCCACTCAAGTTACTATAAAAACCCGCTACCATAACTTAACCCCGAGCGCGCTCAGACATCAGACATCGGCTTAAAGGCTTTTAATGGCACTCAAACTCTCCTTTCCCGGAGCACTTCCACCTGCGTGATTACGCGAGGGCGGCGAAGCCCGGGAAATTAGCCGTACCCCTATCTGCTCTCCTTGTTTAATTGGATTGCTATAATACCTATGAAGTGCATAATAACTACTTAGTTCGCGCTTGTACTCGTACTATTGAAACGCCGTTCTGAGATTTTTCTCAGTATGGACCTGGGTAGCTGAGGAGCATAGAGGAATTAAACCTTTATGTAATGTTTTTCGCTATACCCTGACGAGCATTTGCATGGTGTGGTTTCAGTATTGTTCACATCGATTACCTGCTGTGGTATAAAAGGAATAAACCGTTCCATGCTGTTTTTGTAATATAACGAAGGGATTATTTCAGGATCTATCCTCGCACAGCGTGCATCTGAAACCTTTCCATCATCGCAACTTTCGTCAAGCTGAAAGCTACTTAATCTTCGTCTGGATTTGTAGGATAAATGCACTTAGGGAGTCTAAACACAGCCTTCCTGACTCTCTTAGAAACACTTACCACTCAATCAAGCTCTCGCTCCTTAAAAACCGAGCACATTACTGACTGGGTGTCCGAGTCGTTCGGTCACGCATCACTTTAGGATACAAGGGGCGTTCGAGTCAAACCGGGACCTTTCGAGCATGGGATGCTGATGAGACTCTTACCCGCAGTATAAACATCTGAACGGTGCAAACGTTTTAAACAAGGCCGTACGTCCGTGAACTATGATCCCAGCTAAAGTGGCTCGGAGCCCACGGCAGTCATTGCGCAAGAGACGCATCTGTCTGTGGCAAATGTACACACAATCATTCACCAACATCACCTGTATGTTACAGAAACTAAGCTGGGAGTTATCGCAACATGCTCCATACAGTCCTGACCTCACTTCAAGTCAGTACCACATGTTTTGGCCATTAAAGGAGTTCCTGGGAGGCCAGCGTTTCAGATGTAATAAGTAGAAAGGAAGGAAGAAAACTTTGCACCTCGTCAGTCTAGCAGAGGAATATCTAGTGAAGTAAAAGGAGATTTTACTCTCATGACTTGATTGTGTGAATAACAAAACAAAAAGTCCCGGTTTGACTTGAACAGGCCTCATAATTGGCTGAAGCACTGCAACTACATTTTTGGTTTCTACGGTAAACCATGTTTACAATATTATATATTTAACAGCTAACAAAGCTGTAAGTGTTTATCTTAAAAAAAATAAATACAAAATAAAAAAGTGAGGTGATGAAACGAGGAGAAATACTTGAGAATTGAGTATGACAAGTTCTTCATCTTTACATCGTGAAAAAACGGGAAGTGAGAAACCTCGCCCGAGTGACCAAAAGAAACTCTGTGCAGGCGCTGACAAGCAGATTGGCTGCTGTAAAGAGGGAAGGTTTCAGGTTGCCAAATAACATTGAACAACTTCTAAACCACATAAAGTCTAAGAAATTACAAAACATGCAACGTAAAAACCTAATAATTTGCTCGCATCTTTTGAATTGTTTCCGCGGTCTCCCAAGATGCTTAACACACCCCAGGCCTCGGCTCTTTTCAACATAAACATTTAGTCATTTCGCTAAACACACACACAAACCTAACCGCTGGTTACAGGCAAAAAAACACACAACCTTAAAATCATAATCATAATAATAATTCTAGCTTCAGAGTTGGAGAAAATACAGAAAAAAAAAACACAGCTTTCGCTGGCCAAAGATGACAAACTGTCACCAAAACACACTCGCTTAGGAAAAGATGTAAAACAGAAGCGGAGAAGGAGTGTGTTTATCCAAGGTTTCAGTCAGATAAACATTGTTTTCACATTTCAAAAGTTTCACATCTGTACGGCGACTGGGACTTGGGGAAGGCCGAATTGCTCGACATGACTCAGCGGCTTGCCAGCGTTTCTCAGCTTTCGCACTTCTCCATTCAGTCTTCATGATGACACGCTGTACGCGGAGCTGACAAGCACAAGGTTGATTTCTCTCCAAGGCTTACTAAAGAGTACGCTACAGCTTTGTTTGAGCGAGCTGTTCTTCTCCCAGGACTTTTGATCACCAGCACCAGCGACAACCAGTCCAGACAGGCCTCCAATTACTGCAGACACTGGAAAAGCAGTAGCTGGAAAAGAAAGGTATTCTCAACTCTGTTCAACATCCAAAGATGATGGCAGCAACACTGGAATACACGCAACACAAGTCATATTGTTTATTTTACAAAGCGTACTGAGGACGCAGCTGTTCTCTGGGCTCCTGTCCAACCCTCCGGCCCCCTCGTTCAAGATGCGAGATGAAGGTGGAGCTCGGTCCGTTACCCGGCTTTAACCTCTCTTAATCACACTTTTGCTTATCGCCTCAAACGCTTTCCGTTCTTCCTAACCCTCCTCCCTTTTCTTTCTTCCCTGGGCTCAACTCTGGCTTGATTGGGACACTCCCAATGTAAGGAGAGCCCTGCTTCCGGAGAGCTGCTACTCCACTCATCAATCAGCCTTATCTCAAAGAGCCATGCCAGATCTGTTTACAGGGCGCCGTCGGACCCGGAGACCTCGAAACTCATTTAAAGCAAGAGCCGGCCTGTCAGATCAGAAAATGCAGAAGCGTTAAGGTGTCACATCAATCACGGTGTGAAGAACAATGTCTCTCTCTTAGACTTGACATTACTGTCAGTTTACTCTGCTCGGTTAGTGCTTGGGATTCTGCGAGCGACGCAGCTGGATAATGGGTGCAATTTTATCCACGCTCAAGTTTAATTATCTCACCAAATTTCATAGCAGGGGAATGAACTGAACGCTGGAAAAGCAGTTTTTTAGTAGCTTTTGCTTGACATCATGCAGGAACAATTACAAGTATATCAGGAAAGACAAAACCACATTTTTTTAATACTAGTCATCAGGTCATGGGAGGGTTATCCGAGCAACATTCATACCAGGAATTCCTGAATCCAGATCCTGAATTAGTTTCCCGGAGCAGTGCCATAAGCAACAGCAAAGGTACCACCTTCCAATGATAAAAATAAATCCATCTCATGCGCCCATGATTGACTGATGGTCTTTGCCTGAGAAAACTGTCTACACATCTGGTAACATACAGACAAACCTCCAAAACATAAGTGCCACAAATCAACCTGTGTAGATGCCCTCATGTGGTCTCAGGCTGTACTGTGCTCTTTGCAAAGCCTGACGCGCATGACTCGAGTCGATGTCATCATCATCATCATCATCAGTGCTTATGGTCATATATTCTGCAGCTCTTTATAACCCAGCTATTGCCCTTTATATCCATTAGTTGGCCTTGCCGATAGTGCACAGTCAAACCTACCATCCCCCCCCTCGATCCAACCTTGATAGATTTAGGAGGTGGATAAAACAAGCCCAGAGGAAAGTAGGGGGATAGAGATCGATGGAGGGGGAAATGTCCTTCCTGCCTGGGCAGGGGGGTGGGGGGTGTCAGTGGGATCAGAGACAGGTTAAACACTACTGTCTGTGCCCAGCGGAAGCCTTGTCCAAATATCCGTTCTATAGAGAGCATCCGCTGATCTCTGGAATTTAGAACGCCAGGTTGTATCACATGGTGTGTCTCCAAACACATCTGTCAAATAGAGTATTTATAAGCTAAGGCCTGGTTCCCTTTTCCTTGGCTTGACCATCTCCATCAATTGCAGCAGACTCTGCACACGAGCCAGCTCAAGTGTGGTAAGGATCAGGGATTTGATGGAGGACAAAAAAAAAACTAAACAACACACACAAAACAAACATCTCAGAGTGCCTGCCAAGAGTTCACAAAGCAGCACTGCAACACATTGTAAACCTGAAGCGAAGACAGTTAGAACAGCAGAGGAAGAAAGATGGGTCCCATCGGCATCTTTGCGAGTCGAAACTCGAGCGAAAGATCCAGACGGCCAGGCTTTCTCACCACACACAGAGTGCCATTGAGTGCCAGGGGAGAAACTGGATACGGATCAGCCGGCCTTCCCACCCCAAATCGCTGCTCCGATCCGGCAGGAGGAACTATAGGCGCCTCTGCTGGGAAGCAGAGCTACAGTGTAGCCATTGTCCGAGCCAGTTACACACACGTGACCCGAGAGCTAAGCTCAATCCCTCCCATTATGCAGGGACAAGGAGACAAAAAACAGCCTGTGGGAGGGGTGGTAAAGTCACCGCTGACTGAACCTCTGGACCCACCAAGTAGGAGGGAACTAAATGCAGAACTGGGGGATTGTGGGAAAAAGAGACTTGGGGGAAGACGATCAACATCCTGCAGAGTCCCTGGACAGGATGGAGGCTGATAACATCACCGCTGGCTTGGCCTTTTGGCAGAACACCATAACAAAAAGGCTTTTTATTTTTTAAACAAAATTAATTATAAAAGCAAACATGGGCCTTCAACAAACCCCAGAAGCATGCTCAATCCAACTGTAGTAGATTCCAGTACAGAGGCAAAAAAAAAAAAGATAAAAAAGATCAAGCAAGCCCAAAAATAACCCTTTCCATTTCAAGAGCTCCTTCTGAAACATGTAAAATGCTTCCAGTTTGGCTGGAAACTGTTTTGCGTAGACTGGAGAGCCATGAGGATATTCCACTGTTGGCGGTCTCTGTGAAGTCTGACTGTAAGCAGGAAGCCATGCTGATTAGATTCTGCAATCGGGGTTACATCGACAAGCCGACTCCCACTCACTTCCACGCAAAAACAAGTGTAACTACACGCTCGAGTCAAGTCACTCAAAACCATCTGAAAGGCAAGAAAAAAAAAAGTTCCATGTGAAGCTTGGTTAAATTGTGCAAACACAGTCGAGCACCACCCACACTTTATCTTTGTCTCATCCCATTACTGCCAACAGACACCATTAACGCCGTGGAATTTTACGTGACGTTGAAAAAAACTAAAGAGACACCCGATTTCCACTGAAGCGCTGCCCTCGAAGTCTTGCATGCATAATGGCATCTAATAACACACTCTGTCTAAGAGGGGAAAAAAAGGGCTGTGATGCTCTTGTGCTACGGAGAGAACGCGAATCATAACACAGAGCTCTGGTTTCCTTTAATTCTTCACCCATCACTTGACCTGCTGGTATTTACGACGAGTCCCCACTTAGTCAAAATGAAACAGCTTTCAGATGGGTTAGTCTGAGACATCTGACATTCCTGTCAAAAGTCAGAGATGATGATGGGCTGTACAGAGGGAAACCCCATTTCCCCCAGATGCACTGAAACGTAGAGAGCGCCGTTATGTAACTCCCCAGTCCACCAACAAGGCACGAAAAAATGTAAAAACAATGACGCAATGATGAGCATCACATCGAATTCTGCTGCACTTTTTGCCTGTCTGTTAGCTGAGGAACTCAATTAAAGCCAATGTTGCAATGGAGTGTGCTTAATTCAACACCGAGTCACTCCAAGGAAAAAAACAAGGAATAGCAAAACATGGCAGGGGTCAGGTTTGCGCCAGGCAGCGCTGCAACAGCTTGCCAGTTAAGATGGACAGAAAACACAACAGCGACAGATGTTTTTCCTCTTAAGCTTCCACGGCCTAATGAAAGCAGTTAGCAGATTTTTTTTTTTTTTAAAGGCCTTACCGGAGAGTCTAGAACTCCAGACTTCTGCAGAGAAAACAGATGAAAAGCTTGTGGCCAGAACAAGAAAGTGACTCACCGCTCACACTCGGAGGAAGCAGTGACAGTAAACAGAAAAGAAAAACAGAGGGAGGGGAAAAAACAGGGGCAGCAGTGCTGAGAATTCTCAGAGCACATCTTCAGGTTCGTTTTCTCGAGTGCAAAACACAGGTGACGCGGCATGCGTCGGGTTTAAGCGCCGCGTCTTTCGATGTGGGTTACTAGGTGAAGAAGCTGGGGCAAGCTGAAGCGCTCTTACGTCTGCGAAAGTACTGACTAATAAAACGAGAAATGATTGGATATCTACGTGAACCATAACAAATCTGTTTCAGCGATGAGTGAACTAACGGCAGCCGCGTTAAGCATGAGCGCGTTACGTTTTTGCATTACAGGTTGCGGCAGATGCGGTTCTGCACCAGCGACCAGAAGATTCACATTTTCAAATCGTTGAAATTCCTGACAACCACAGGACGACATGATGGGCTTATCATATCTTATGCCTTAACGGCTGTAAAACTTTTACATTTGGACAAACATTTACTATTGGAGAAAAATGTTGCATGAAAGCCAGCTTTTAAATAAGACTTGATATGGAAAGATAGATAAATAAATAAATAAATAAATAACAGCCCATTCAGTGCATTTTATCTTGTAAACACCAGATCAGTTCAGATGTTAAATAATTTGTTCCAATCAATTTATTTTGTATCTAGGATTCACATTGTGGGTAAAATTTATAATTGCTTATAACTGCAGCATATAAAAAAAAAAAAATCCTCAATGCTCATGGATGAAGACCAAAGAGATTTCTTAGACTTATCCACAAACACAAGACTTCAGATGATTCAGATGATCGGTGCAAAAAAAAAAAAAAAAAAAAAAAGCCAAATATTTATATTAAAGCCTGATGTGACGGAGTAGCAGACGGGCCGAAAAAAATATCACACCACCATTTCAGAAATTCTAAGATTCCATTTAGTTCTGATTTCCAGAACTTACTGTGCTATGGCATCCGTTTTGAAATGAAAGGCTTTCAAGCTTTTATGACTATGCAGGAAAAAGCAGACGAGAGCACCAGGCATGAACAAGCTGCTCACCCAACAAAAACACACTGGTCTCTTTTTTTTTTTTCCATTCCTTTGGTAGCCAATCAGAGGCATTAGACAAGGGGCAGGTGGGGAGAGAATGGGCCAGCCTGCCCCATGGCACCACCCACTCTCGCTTTTGCCACCAGACAACAGGATCAGCAAGCTTTTCAGTCGCTTTCACACACTCTGCTATATTCGTCCTTGCACCGCTGTTAGGCTTCACATACTCTTCCCTGCTGGATAAACGATCGCTCTTTCTATCTCACTCGTCTTCCTTTACTCACAAAGTGCCAAACTGAAAACGGAGTACAGTCTCAGCTAGAGGCTTGTGGTTAAGCAGGCACAGGCCTGGGCCTCACGTCTGGCAGGACAACGGTGGTTCGAGGTCACGCCATCTCTTGCAGGAAGGAAACACACCGAGAGGCCCAGACAGTGCAAGAATACTCCCACCCTCCCACAGTCTCCATTTTTTAATATATGGATATTCTCAAATGAGACTTCTGTTTCGATTCTATAAATTGAGGAAAGATGCATAGCAACCAAAAACCGCGTCACATGCTCAGCGATGGCCGCGAATCTGTACGTTTCGCACTGCTCCAGGCTCTTCCTCCTCCCTCCCCTCACATTTGAAGCAACAAAGAGAGGCCCCTCTTCCGCAGCGAGAGGTGTTAACAGACAGCCATCTTACGTTCTGTGGCACGCCATCATAAACACACTGTGCATGGGGGGCCAGAGTCTGTGTGTATATATATACATACACATACACATGCATATAAATCAAAAGCAGGTCGCATCTATTCGCGCCATCGCATTGTTCTCCCTAATCGACACCCTGTTTAAGACACGCCACTGTTTCCTGTTTCTGAGAGACACGAGACAAGAAGAACGTTATCCGTCATGTTCAGGGAAACGTTCGCGATGACCACGGGATCTCATCGAAGCAGTGAAAGGCTGAATGAAGAAGCTGTTCTCATCCGTCTTCACAACACTGACCTCATACACTTTACAATTTAATAAACAAGTTAATTTTGTACACGTCATCAGCAAAAAAACAGAAGTCCATGAAGTTAACCCAACAAGAATGGAACGTTTTCATAAACTTTGACAGATATTATTTTATAACCTATTTTTTTTTTTAAAACGTTGGAAAACAATCAAAAAGAAAACTGTTTTAATTCTTTACCACGGCTTCATTCTCAAGTGGTAACATGAAGCGCCACTATGAAACGCAAAGATCCCATATTTGACTGTAAACGCAGGTCTCGGAGCTCTCACTAAAATGTGTACTCATTCTCTAGATTAGATGAAGCAATTTTTTAATTCCTCAACCTTGCGGTGTCTCACTCCTTCTCCGAACAAACTGTTTGTGTCCATGTACTGTGTGTGTCCAAGGGTTTCCCTTGTATGAGGTCACAATAGGGGGAAAAAAAATCCAACTGCCGTAATTAAAGCCATGGTCAACACAAACATGACTAAAATGTAAAGGTCATAATGGATGCCCTTTAACAGGCATTTCAAATTGATTTTGTTGCCAGATGCTTCCTCATCACTTCCACGCTAGTTATGCTAGTTGCTCATAACGTTTACAAATTTTAATTGAATACGCCTCAAAACAGACCTAGGTACTCTCCAGGTTGCGTTACATTTTCATTCGGGTGTAAATTGCGTGTGGGCAAGTCCGGTAGTTTCCACACAACTAGACAGGTGCAGTCGGCGTCGTCTTAAACGGGGTTCTCAGCGATAATCAATTATCCTGACTGAAGTGTCGGGTTCTCGTATTACAGGATGTGTCTACACGGCCATGCATGGCTGAACTGACTGTTAAACCCCTCACATCTGCTTACATGCACATACACCCACACAGCCTTCGTCAGGTTAACACAGAAACACAGAGACATCCAAGACACAAAGAGAGAAAGAAAACGAGACGGGTAGAAGAACCCTTTATGTTCCTTTTCACGACCTACGATTTAGCGGGGCTGCAAGCAGTTAGCGCAGAGTCGCACTGTCAAATGTGACAAGGCCACAAATGTGCAGCAGGCAGACACTCAAAGTCAAACTGCGAAAAGCCCTAAAAGCCCTGAAAAGCCTTAGAAGGCTCCAGGCTGCACTAACCCATCCGTCAAATCCAGGAGAGCGGAGAGTCAGTAAAACAAGCTCAGGTTGACATTAACGGCCTTGTTTCATTGCCATATTTGCATAAGGATTTCAAAAAATGAGGCTCAAATTGGTTTCACGAAAATGACTCGACTCTAAATTGAAATAACTTCCTGCGCCACCGAAAGCGCGAGGAAGGCTAAGCCGAAGCTGAAGACCTTGAGTGGTACTCGTTACGCCGAGGCCTTGAAAGGCAGCAGCGGTAAGACGTGAATGGCTGCGTACTGGCTCCAATAAAAACAGCGCATTAGGTAAAATTCAAACGTCTCCTTCAAAAGGTGCCAAGTGATGGGGGGGAAAAAGAGAAAACGCTAGGGGAAAGAAAACGAAAAAAAAGTCGACACAGCTGAAATAACTAATAGTACAGTGCTGCTCGAGTCATTCAGATCACGATAATGACACTGAGGAAAAGAGACGTGTGTGTGGATGAGGATAAAAGAGCAAGAAAAAGGCAGAAAAAAAAAAGAAAAAATTGTTTTTAATATACATTGTTGAACAAATCAGGCATCTGAAAACCTATAACTCCAGGTTCCAGTAACTCATGTGGGCAGAGTATAGCATATTTCCCAAAAATGGCCGACCCCTTGGAGGCTCAGCTAGCATATTAAACGCTAACTGCAACTGAAGATTTAATAAAAAAAAATTTTTTTTAATTTAATCATGAATTTAACTTATATTCCAAAATGTTGGCTCATCTCTACTCTATTTATTCTTTTATATGTGTGTGTAAATCTAAAAGATCAGGTCATATCTAGTCAAACATTTAGCCTGACTCATTAGAAGGTATTTTTCCCTTCCTCAGTGCATTTAGCTAACAAATCTGAGGAAAATATTAACCGACAGTCCAGAAGCTTTTAGAAAATTCTCACTGACACACACACACACACACACACACCTTCATATTTTCTGCCATTTCCCAGCTAGTTACACTTTTGCTAGCTAGTTAGCTAGCTAGGTCTCCACTGCCTGTTTGTGTGTTTTTATGAAAACACCCCATTGTAGCGAAATGCTGAAATTCCTGACAGTTCATCTCGGCTAGTATGTTAGACAATGTAATGCTACATCCTAGCTAGCTGAAAACCGTTCTCATTTAATAATTACTTAGCACAGGTGTCAATCATTTTCCGTGGACAGTTCATGGCTTTGAACGCTTGTAATGAGTCTGTGAGTGTAGGAATGGGAACATTTTCCAAACATATGTTGTTTTAAAAATAATAATAATAATAATAAGAAGAAGAAGAAGAAGAAGAAGAAGATTTAATGTAATTGAAAAGGCTGTTATGTGAAGAACAACACAAATTATGTAAATAGGGTGAAAATAATGACAGAGATATGGAGTGTGCCTGGTGGGTTTCCTCTGGGCAATCCTGTTTCCTCCCACAGACCAAAGACATGCAGATTAGGCTAGGTGGCGTTCCCGAATTAATATGCGCGACCCTGAATACGTGATAAAGCGGTATAGATGATGAGTGAGTGAGTGAGTGAGTAAGAGCGATATATTTACTTAAAATTTCGATACTACAGTCCACTGTTTTGTCAGATGCCATAGTTTTGCTGCAAGTGGCAAGTCACGGTGCGAGATGTATTATTATTATTATTATTATTATTATTATAAATGATGAAGCTTTATCCGAATCTGGAGTGACGTTAACCCGACTCATGCTTTTCCAGAAAATGTGAGATTTATTACCGACTGGCTTCATGGCATGTAGAAAAGGCTACATACACTACAGTCAAAAAATGACAAATCAATATTTGTGCTGTGTGAGAAATCATGCTATGAAATCAAAATAAATGATTCATTTCTTAATCCTGAGTGTATGAACTATCTTGACTCACACCGTCCCTGTCTTCTTTTTAACACACTAGTACATTTTCAATCAGTTAGGTACCATGTGTGTGTGTGTTTTTTGTATGAACTTTGTTATATATATATTTATTTTATGGTTTCATTATTAAGTCATACAAAAACAGAAAATCTCATTTTGAAACCGCAAAAAAAATAAATATATTTTTTGAGTGTGGAAAATTCAACACATCTTTCAGCCATGCAGTGATCTGCATGTGCCCAAGCATTTTTTTCATCACTGTACATGTTCTGTTATATTGAGAGGAGACTCTTGCTGGTACACACAGACACTGCGGATTCATAAGCTATACAGCGGAGGAGACGCGGACGGGACCGCCCATGTCGGCGCACTCACACACACACACACACACACACACACACACACAGACAGCGTGATTGCCCTACATCATATTACGGTGCATTAGCTGCAGGATGAGAACAATCAGGCAGGATAGCGGCGAGCCAAAAGGAGGTTAGGGCTGTAAGATGATCTCGGCCCGGCGCTCAGGTCAGACAGGATCTGTTATAGAATATCGGCTATGAGATAAGGACGTGACCGGCTTCGTTTCTGGGTTATTCTCTGTGCGCAACAACAATGACGCATGGGAATATAGTTAATTATGTTGTAAGAGTGTTTGCCAGGGGGTTGGAAGGGGTTAACATGAGCTTGCTCTCTGCCGTTGTGTGTGTGAGCGTTTCTCTGCTGCGCATAAGGCAAATGGACAGCACGATAAGATTAGCAGTTAGCAAGGGACGCAACCGCAGCAGAAAAGTGACAGTTGACAGGAGCACACAGGCCACGCTGACCACAGAGAGGGCCCCCCGAGCAAGCCTGCTGACTCCACACACATACACACACATACACACACACACACACTTCAAGAAGTCATGCTCGCTCTCGGCCTCGGTTTTCCTCTCCTGCTGACTGTCATATCCTCTCTCACGCGCACGTCTTCACCCATGCCGCTAAACTATGTGCACAGCTAATGCTTGTTAAAAATAAAGCAGTTTAAAAAAAGAATGTGGATACAAAGGACATCTTTCATCCACAATCAAGGAAGAAAGGAAGTAGATTGCATAGAGTAGTTGCGTCATAATATAATACGTAAAACTTTTTTTTCTTCTTCTTGAAACGCTGAATGCTGGACGGACAAATGAAATCTGACAGACATTCTCTCATTAACCTCCATCTTAACCTGCAGCCTGTCTGGATTAGGCCGTGGCACATGTACTGTACATGTACATACACATATGCACACGCTCCTGCAAAACTAAACTCGTGTCTGGCATTAATAGCTCCCCGCTATTAAGAAACTATTTTCACCTCATGACCTGGTGAGTATCGCTCTCACACAAAAGAAAGCCAACACGGACACACACACACACACACAGCGTTAAATATATGCAGGGAGACAACGAAGCGATAAGTGCAAGATGTTAACGCACAAAGACGGGAAAAGGATTCTCTCTCTCTCTCTCGCACACACACACACACACACACACACACCTTTGTGGAGATGGGAACATAACAATACACTCTTCACACTTCTTAATGTCTGCACAAATGCTTTGTTCTAACCGGCCCACTAGTCTGACTCTGTGTCGGGGTTTAAACGGTCTGTGTGTGTGTGTGTGTGTGTGTGTATGTGCACGTGTGCGTCCATATCCATAGAAAGGTGCTAGCAGGAAGCCCTTTCTCCCTTTCCCCTCACGTGCACATACACACGTGCACACATCATGCTATGACCAAGATAAACGATCAGAAATATTAACATTTAAAAATGTTCCAGTAACAGTGATACTGAATTCTGTAATGCAAAATTATACAGACACACACATACACAGATATACATATATATACACGCATTACACACACACACACAGACATATGGTTAGCAGTACTCTGAAGTGATCCTCAATTTCAGGCTTTCTGAGTGTGTGTGTGTGTGTGTGTGTGTGTGTGTGTGTGTGTGTGTGTGTGTGTGTGTGTGTGTGTGTGTAAAAATGTGAAAGCTTTCTTTCTCCTTTATTAAAAACACCACAGTATAACCTGAAACAGCAGCATTCGCTTTCTCTTCTACTTCGCAAAGGCTATTCTTACTAAACATGAGGCGAATTGTAACCGTTCTCTACAAATCAACATATAAACTACAACTGACATATAAGCTAAGATGATAGCGTGTTAGCATGTTGGAAAAAAAACAAAAAAAACAACAACACATCAAACATCAAAGACACTTGTCTTACAACATGTGCATTTTTGTTCCTTTTACACAAGACACATCTCTTTATCACGGAGCACGCACTATTACACTAACACGCTAAATTCAGATTTAGTCACAGCGTACACGACTAAGCAGCTCCAAAAAACAGGTTTGCGCTAAGCTTCTTCGTTCACTTTAAATTCGACAAGTATAAACTCCAAAAATTTAGACATGAAGTAAAAGACATCCTGAAAGAATTTTGCCTTGATAATCTACAGCTGCTTTCAATACAGAGGCTAAAACTGACCTGCTAACAACATGCTAGTCTCTCAGCTTGTGCTCTTAGCTAGCATTTTTTTAGAAACTAGCTGAATGCTGCAAGCTAGCTGCATCAAAGCAAACTCCTGCTATGGAGGGAGTAATAATAATAATAATAAAAAGGGACAAAACAACAGAAAGTGGGTTAATCAGAAGGCTGTTAAAGCCTCCTTGTAGCTAACAATGCTAAAAATATACTGGGTGGCCATGCGCAAAATATCGCAAATCCTCTGTAGCTTATGTACGGGAAACCTCGGAGTCTTTGGTTCGAATCGTTCGCTCTTTTTTATCACGCGACTCACCTGGGTGAGCGGCTCATTCTGGTTGGTTTTGTGGCATTTCTTCAACCTTTGGAACCGAAAGTGTTAGCAGCATGAATCTTGCTAGTTGACAGCGCAGAATATTCAGGGCTACGGATAAACCAACACAAGAGCTGCTTCACACACACACACATCCATAAGAAACTTCACTATGGTATGTACTAGGGAAAAACTACAGTACACACTTCAGACATTACCATGGTAGGCACTATAGGACTGTATGGAGTACAAGGGCAGATACTGTGGCACTTTAATGAGTCCCACAGTAATATAATGGTGTGTGCCACTGTACATTGGTGGATACTATGATACTTATTAGTAGGTATCTATTATGGTACTACTCATATGGTATAGTATACGTAATACATAAACATGTTTAACATATTTCTGATGGTCTCCTGGTAACAGTTCCATAGTACCATACTACAGATCATGATGTACTGTATTAAATAGTCCATGTACTATCAGATGTACCAAACTCTAGTTCCACTGTACCAAAGCATACGTCATGGTAGGACCATGAACCATAGTGCGGAACATGTAATGGGGCCATATCAGGAAATGAAGAAGTACTGTCAAAAATACCTTGGCACTATATAGCACTGGAGCTGAACACGGGCCATCTCCAGGCCTTTACAGCACACTCGCCGATGAAGAACCAGCAAAAGAACGAAGAACATCAAAAACGTTGTCCTGGAAGTATAATGGTTTCTATAGCAACGTAGAGTCTAGACCAATATTTCTTTAAAGAATTTTTGGTTACTATGGCAACCTGGTCTTTAAGTGGCTTAAATGATGTGTACTTTACTTTTTTACTAATATGAATGGGTTGCTTAACAGCCACTTTAAAGATGTGCGCGTGTGTGCGTGCGCATGTATAAGTGTTTTCAGACTGGGATGACGCTCACCTCCCGGATTAGTTCTACACTTTTGTCTGCCATCGTTATGAAATAATTAATATTATGTGATGTAGTCCGATGCAAAAAGTTACTCTAACCACCCTGAACTGTCCAAACTGGGTTTTTATAATGATTCCTCTTATACCACAGTGCACAAGTTAATGGAAGAACAACACCTCAGCTGTTCATAGCTCATGTTTCACACCGTCTCCATTATACGGCGACATACACGATCGCATACGTCAGCTGGAAACATGATCTCCATCACTTTCTCATGTTCTCATCGTCGATATTTTACTGTTAAATGAACGCCATCCTCGATGTTACGAACGTCTTCAACCGTCTTTTACCAAAAAACGTGCGTGCAATAACGTAACGTGTTGTATAAACAATTATAGGCACGTGTCTAGGATTTTAAACTATGGCCTTTGTGAAAGATTTCTAAGAGAGAGAGAGAGAGAGAGAAAATACAGTAAAACGACAAAACATGGAACAAATGACCAGTGGGGAAGAGTTCATATGCGAACAAACGCTCAGGGGACGTGTCCAACATTTCATTTGGCACGGGGAAGCAAAACAAGTCAGCAACGAATGCAGACAATCAGCCACACACACACACACACACACACACACACACACACACACACACACAGACACGTACTGCGTCCAAAGAGTAGCCAAACAGATCATCGCTGTACATAAAAAGTAAATAATCCAGCGCTGAAAGGGCCGTGCAGACATCTCCGAGTCGGAATTCTCAGCTGAGACAGCAAACACACACACAAATATACACACAGGCCCTACCAGATCGAACAGTCCTGATTCATCTCATCATCTTATGCTCTACACCCAAGCCATTCTCAAACAGATTAAAAAAAATACGTGAACACACACTTTCCAGAGATCTCACACACCCCCCTACCTTAACATTTTCATACACAAAATGGCTCTCCTCCCATGCCCTCTTTTCCTCAACTCAAACAATAAGAGCCACATGGCCCGTCCCGGCTCAGTCGGGCACTCTCAGTGGAAACACACACGTGCGCGCACACACTCCAGGATGATTACAGTGTAATCAACATCCTCATTAAACTCAAATCCGCTCCATATGTCTGATTTGTGCACTTATTTAGTTTCCTAAAAGGAGACGTTCAGGCAAATCAGTGACATCACCGCCGCACTAAACCGGTTTGAGCTCCGGCATTTGTTTTGTTTTCTTTTTTTTATTATATATATATATATATATATATATATATATATATATATATATATATATATATACACACACACACACACACACACAATAATGCATACTGTGCAAAACTAGTCAGACAGGCGGATCGATGAAGGACGCGTCTGTGGTGTGACGACAGGAAAGGCTTCGTGATGTTTCTTCCTTTTTGGTGCCTCGGATAACGGAGTCTGGGTGCGCGGCGATGTCAAGACTGAAGCTGCTCCTGTGATCAGCAGCTTGATTAGCCGTATTAAATAAAACATGATTAAAAACAAAAACTCATCAAAAAGAAAGAGGGGAGGGGGGGAGAAGGGGTGAAGGAGGAGGAGGATCTCGAAGTGGTGCAGCAGGTTTAATGTTAACAGAGCAGAAAGCCCTCATGTTACACCAGCATGTGCGTGTGAGTGCGTGTCACACACACTGACCGAGGGAATCTCTAGCATGGTGGTTTGTGCACACGAGACAGCGTATGGTTACACATCACAAGCGACAAACACGCAGATTAAAACTGATATGGTGGGGAAAGAAACAAACAAAAAAAAAAAAAAAAAACATGAATGAGGGAACAACAGGGCCATGTCTCAAATCACACTACACTACACACTTTAGGCCTCGGGTGTAACGTTGGATTGGATGTTCAACAGCTCGCCGCGTTTAGGGCACGACTGATCATCAACCAGGCCGATTCTCAAACACAATATTTATCTTTTTTTTTTTAATTATTTTTTTTTTTTCTTCCCCTGATTAGTGATGAATCGTTGCTCCGTCTCACTTCTGAGCAGTTGAGGTTCTGCTTAATTGCTTAATTGCTTTACTGCTTAAACTCGTAGCTGAGACTTTCAATACTTTCAGTTAGTATTGTTTTTTTTTTTTTATTTTAAAACCATCGGAAAGCTTTCATTTCATTTATTCATAAAACTTTTTTATTTTTTTGACTGGTCGTTAGAAGGTCGGGGGTTCGAGCCCCATCACCGCCAGGTTACCCCCTGTTAAGGGTCTTAACCATAACTGCTCAAGGGGGCGCTGTATCCTAGTTGACCCTGCGGTCTGACCGCTGGAAAGATGTTTAAAAACCTAAAAAAAGTTGTATTAAAGGCATTTTCACAATGTTTTGAAAATCTCATTCGTTCCTCAGTATCAGCCCTGAATTTGGGGGAAAAAAATAAGAATAAATCAGTCAAACTCTACTACTACTACTACACTACTCACAATACCAGCAGATGCTTATTCATGTATTTGGTTAAAATCGTAGAGTGAAAATGAGATGATGATGATGATCAAAACAAAAGGTTTTCCCTGAAGCGGCTAAACTCCAGAGTCGCGCTCTCTCGAGCGTCAGAAAGACACACACACACACACACACACTTTCCACGCACTGCGCTGAGGACAGTACGGCGGGGTGGTGATGTGTTTCTAAGTGATATTTAAGTACAGAGTCATCTCACACACTCACGGTTACTCCAAAGTCCTAGTCGCGTCCTTACTGGTGATACAGCTGCGTGCATTCGGTCACGTCACACCTTAGTTTTAAGATGAGGGTCCGATGGAGAGCATAGAGCGACCACGCACACACACACTTGCCTGCAGCTTTGCACTCAGCCTGCCTTGCTCTATTGTAAAGCTGAAGGTGAGGAGGGAGGAGGGACGCAGGGGTCACGGCCGAGGGGCCACCGGGGCCACGGCCTCGCACTCCACTTTAGTTTCTACTTTTTGTCTTCAGTGAATTTTTTACTCCCCCACCCCTCTCCCTCCCTGTCCTTGTGTGTGTGTGTGTGTTTGTGTGATGAAACGCACGCTGACAGCTCCTTTACATTTGCAAAGGGACTCGGAGCAGCTGTGCTCATCCCACTACACACACACACACACACACACACACACGAAGTGGAGAGAGAAACAGATAGACGGAGAAGGACAGAAGCAAAGAGAGAGAGAGAGAAAGAGAGAGAGGAAGACATACAGAAAGACTGAGCCATACACTGAGGACAAAAAGAAACACGACGACAGAGAGAACTAGAGAAAAGAGAGACAGACAGCAGGACAACCAGAGGAGGAAAAAAAACAACAAAGAGAGAGAGAGAGAGAGAGTGCAAATGAATGAGAAGGGGACGGACAGACACAAAAAGAAAGAGTGAGGGACATACAGGTAGACAGACAGAAAGAGCTTGATACACCCAGAGACAGACCGAGCATTTAAAAAAAAAAAAAAAAAAAGAAGAGAAGAGAGACGGCCAATCACAGTGAAGGAGAGACAGTGATACTCACGAGAAAGACCAAAATAAAGAGACAGAAAGAGAGAGAGAGACTAACAGAGACAAAGAAAAAGTGGAAGAAATAGTGAGAGACAAGCAGAGAGAAAAAAAGAGAGAGAGAGAGAATGCTCGCTTTGAGGGAAAAAAAACAAACTCATTAACAGAGAGACAGTTCCTCTCTCCGTCACTCCTCGGTGTCTCTCTCTCTCTCCTTCTTCTGCGTCTCTCTCAGGACAGCATGCGTGTGTGCGCGTCTGTGTGTGGCAGCCATTACGGCAGAGAGCTGAAGGAAGCAGAAGCGCAGCACTTGCCTGCACTTCTCCTTTTTAGCGCTCGTGTCCATCAATCCCGGCCGCCTAATTGCGTTTGCTTTTATTATCATCTATTATCAGTCTCTCCTCTCGCCTGCTTCTCCCCACACATGAATTTTAATAACGCTGTGCGCCGCCCGCCGCCGCTGGAGGAGGGACGACACCCTCGCACCCGTGTTCCGCGGGATACGGTGAAGCCGAGCATGTATAATTGTCGTACGCTAATTAAGGCGAGGTTAAATTAGGAGGGCGAGGAGTTGTGTGGCGAGCACGGGGGCCCGTGGGACACGTCCTCCTCCTCCTCCTCCTCGTCCTGCAGCCTCAGCAGATCTCGCACACCTCCATCTGCCTCAGACGTCTCCTACACGCTGACAGTAGCAACATTGCACATCACAAGCACTTCAGAAACATTCCTAATGTGACAAGGCTGCCTGTGCAGGGGGCAGGTTTGGGTTTTAGGACAGGGCCGCGTTTCAAATCTCACATCTGTGCGTCCTCGACTAAACTGAACTGAGCACCAAGTCATTAATTGCTCGTTTTTGAAGCTCGTTATTTAACTCCAAATGCGTTCGAATTCAACATCATCATCATCATCCGATTTCCACCGGCGTTCAAATCTACAAAGTACGAGGGGCGTTCGAGTCAAACCAGGACTTTTGATTTAATTGTGTTCAACTGTGTGCTGTTATTCCCTTTATTTCTCCATATCACCCTCTGCTACACTGGTTTAAATATTCATCCCAGTCTTTCACTAGTGCTTGGATGCCATCAAGATAGAAGGTTTTCTATCTGAAACGCCAGCCTCCCAGGAACTCCTTTAAAGGTCCAAGTATGTGGGGGGGGGGGGGGGGGGGGGGGGAGACCTCAAAGTGACTCCCAGTCAAGCTCCTGTAACCACAGACAGCTGCGTCTCTCCTGTAAGTCCCGCGGCTAAGTGTCTCATCACCCTACTGTGCTTGAAGTCTTCTGTAAATGTCAACTGTTTTTCCCCCGCTTCGTTCAACAGAAGGTCCCTGTTTGGCTTGAACGCTCCTCGTGAAATAAGAGCGTGGCTCATGGATGTGCGAAAACACACACAATAATGTTCCACAGTAAGCATATTTATGTTTCATGGTGTGTGTGTGTGTGTGTGTGCACATTCCAGCATTTTTGTGCCATATGATCTGATCACGATGTGAAAATTATAAAAGTGCAGATAATTAAACCTGACCAAACTTGTGCGACCATCAAATTAAGTTCTCGTCCCTTTGATCAAGGTGCGACATGTTTGAAGTTGTACTTTGGTGAATTGTAGTTAATGAGTAGAGTATTTGTGGGTTAATTTAATGCAGTTTATTGCAGGTCACCTGATTGCGAGAAAAGCAAAAGCAACCTGTTTGGGGAATTTTTTTTTTCCCGTCGTTTAAAGCGCTGTGGAAATGGGAAATAAATCCTGACCGTGTCAGTGGTTTATTTATGATCAGCGCCAGTGTATGAGGAACAAAAAAAAAAAACAAATACAACAATGAGATAATATCACAAGCTGTGGCCATTTCGATGGTGTGAAAATGTGACGCTGGGACGTTTCACACCCTCGACTTCTCTCTCTCTCTCTCTCTCCCTGTAGTCGGCTCCACCTCCTGACTACCCCCCCCTCCCCTCCCCTCCCCCCTTACTCAAGCTGCAGGGTCACCATCTTGTTGCTTCTAAACAGATGTTCTCCATCCAGGCCTGAGGTGATTCCAGGCAGATTTGGGTCGAGTTCAAGGTTTCGGCACACCTGAGCCATCCGGGGGTTCTCGTGTTACCTGGCGGAGGCGTGTTCACTCAGTGTCTGTGAGGTGGAACAAAATACACAGCTTCGATATGATGTCCTGAAACATTAGAGAAACTCCAGGTCTGTGTGCGCAAGGTGAGCGTGCCACGTTCGTTCGGTCGGCTAACGGACCTGTTGCTGGTTTGAGAGGAGACGAGCGCACAGATCTGAACAAAAGTTTAAGTCAAAGAAGTAGCTCCTGATGATACGGAGTTACCCAAAGTCAAACAAACACGTGACGGAACTCTTCCACCGCGACTCCCATTTCATCAAATGATCTCTCTCAGGAGAACCCAGGCGTTACAGTTATGAAATGAGATGTGATGTCAACAGGAACAAACACGATACGTGCAATCTCTGCAAGCGCTGACTCCTGAAACCGATACTTCACCTCACACCAAAACCGAGCACGGTTCAAAAACATGCTCCATGGAAGATATTTAAAGGGTTTCTTCCTCAGAATCAGAATTGCCACCAGTGGAAGTTGCCACCATGAACGCCTCTCCAGGGACCTGGGTGGAAAGTCTTTGTAGACAAAAATATATTCCTAAAAAGAAAAACAAAGCGTAATCCTTTTTTTAAGGTTTGGTTCGGTTTTGTTCCAGGGAGGAAACGCGCGCACACACACACACACACACACACACACACAGGTCGGGTTCAAGACACAGCTAGAACCTTTATCTCGTGCAGAGAACCCTTGGGGCACCTTTTTCCTCTTCCCACCTGGGAGTTAACACGAGCATGAGAAAGACACCGGGAAGTGCAACGTTCACACGAGGAACTTTACACACACACACACTACACATGAGCCATATTTAAAGGTACAAACAAGAACGCGTTTGCTGAGATATAGTGCATTATAAAGCCTGGTGCCACGCATTGCCGATACAACACACACATACACACAGTCTCTCTCTCTCTCTCTCTCTCTCTCTCTCACACACACACACACACACAGGTCTGCTTTCTAAACATGCCCAGTGCATGCACTGCTTTTGTGCATGACACGAGATTGTGCACAATTTAGGGAAACACAACCCGGAATAAACACCAAACACAACATACACACACACACACACGCACAAACACACACACAGCCCCGGTATGGCTGCTCGTGCTCTCTCTCTCTCTCTCTCTCTGGAGTGAACAAAGCCGAGCTGAGAACAATCGGGTCTGAACTGAACAGTAGGGTTCCAACACAAAGTGGTCCAAATAAAATAAATAATAAAACAGATACATTTCACACTGCGCGACAGAGCATTAAAGGGACAGAAGGAAAAAAAACACACACACAAACACACACGTAATGTATGTATAGATAGATAGATATACACACACACACACGCACAAAGCTTGAGTCGGATCCAAGCTAAAAGTCGAAGCTTTTGCAGCACGAAAGACGCGAAGCAGCGCCGTCATGCCTTTAATGAAACAATGTATCGACCTGCGCGTAAACAAACAAGTTTCTTTAAAGAGAACCAGAATCGCCTTTGAACTTCACGCCGCACTTACATCTCTTCTCTTGTGGATGATGTTCCTCTTCGGTCTGTCCTTGCTCATCCTGCGATCCAATACCCCCCCCCAAAAAAGAAAGAAATGTCGCTCAGGACAGAACAGCTACATGCATTTCTCCTTGTTGTTTTCTTTTCTCTCCGTGAGCCTCCGCGATTTTTTTTTCTTTCCTCCACCTTTTTTTTTTTTGCAAGAACAACAACAAGGCGGTTTAAATCCCCCGGTGGTGGAGTTGTTCTGCCCCTCTCTCTTCTCTCTCCTCTCTCTGTGTGTGTGTGTGTGTGTGTGTGCTTCCTTCTGCCCCCTTTTTCGGCGCTTACTTCCTCGTGCGATTGGGTATTTCGTGCTTAAAATCCAGCACACACAAAGACAAAAATATATATATAATTATATTAAAAAAATAATAATAATAATAAAAATAGATATAAAATAAATAGCCAAAAAAAAAAAAAAAAATCAGGAAGCCCGGGAGAGAAAGCCGCGTCTCGCGCACCTCATAGTTACAAAACAAGTCGTAACAACAATAACTTCCATTAGCGAACGAGATGTGGCGCGTGCACGGACCGCCTCTCTCTCTCTCTCTCTCTCTCGCTCGCTCTCCTGCGCGCGCGCACACACACACGCGCACTCGTACTCACACGCAAAACGCCTGAGCTCAAAGTCACATCTTTTCTCTATGTGGGGGGGGGGGAAATCCCACATACACATCCGTGGATTATTAACCCACGCGTGAGGTGCAAACAAACAATTACAAATAGATATTATGTTTCGATTTTTTTTTTTTTTTTGTGATATCCGGAGCGCGAGACGCGATGAGTGAACTCTCTCTCTCTCTCTCTCCACCGTGCCGCAGATAATCTGAGCCCAGCTCCTTTCTTCCCTCAGACTCTCTCTCGCTCTCTTTCTCTCACACACAGACACACAGACTCAGCCCATCATCACACATGCACGCACGTACACACACTCTCTCTCATACACACATACACGCCGCAGCGGGAACTTTAAACGGACCATGGAGTTAGGGACCGGGTCAAAATTACTGCACTCCGGTTAAAGGCGAAATGAACGTAGGGGAGAAAAAAAAAAAGTCGCTTTTTTGTTTGTTTTTGCGAGAAAACGCAAAACTTTAATTAGTCGCTCGGAATTAAACTCCGGAGTCAAACTTTGCAGCCCTATCTCACCGGCCCAAAAAAATTAAACATGTTTACTTACATATCAATCGTTACATGTAATTACATTACATAACATAACATAAAATGTTGCATGTTTTCTGCATGGAAAGATCACTACACCTAAACCCGCAGTGAATCCCGATGAACCGTACTTATGACCACGCTGACTCCGCGTAGGCGAGATAGGGGTGTTAATGGACCACTTGTCAGGCAGATCAGGCGCTTCTGCAGTGAAGAAATAAGATATAGTGGCACCTCAACGTACACATTTAATCCGTTCCGCAGGCGATTTCTTAAGGCCAAATTTTGTCTTTCCTTACGCGAAAAAGCCAGTTAGTTTAGTTAATTTACATTGTTACATTTTTACTGTATGTATGTAGCACCTTGGTGCAGGAGGAACTTGTTTTGTTTCACTGTGTACTAAACTGTATATGGTTGAAATGACAATAAAAGCCTACTTGACCTGACTTGCACACGATTATGGCAATACTTTGAAAGTATTTGATTCATACTTGGAATTCAGCAATGCGCCCAGATATTAGTGGCTCAGTAGTAGGTTTCTCGTTTTTTGCAGGAGGCCCTGGATTCAGTTCCCAGCCACTGAATGTCCCAAGCCTGTTTAAGGATCTCAATTGTATTCAAGTCTGGGCCTTGACTAGGCCACTCCTAAACCATCATTTAGTATTGGACAAAAAAAAAATAAATCAACAACGGGGCGAATACCTTTTCATGGCACGGTAGGCTTACGGCAGTACTTTGGAAGTATTTAATTTATAGTTGATATTCATTGTTGTACACATGGGCATTCAGTGGATGCAGTGCTGGTCCCAAGCCCGGATAAAACTGGAGAGTTGCATCAGGAATCGCATAAAACCTGTGCCAAGTAGTGTGCAGATTGTGTGGTCTTGATGGGGGTGACCCACTGACAGGAGCAACAACAACTTCTAGTCAAAAAAGATTTGTACGTTGTTTTGCACAGAGCGAGAACTATTTGGACTGTGGGAGGAAGCCCACCAAGCACGGGAGGAACATGCAAACTCCATGCACACAGACATGGGAATCGAACCCGGACCCCAGAGGTGCAAGGCGACAGTGCTAACCACTACACTAGCATGCGGCCTGCAGGCGCAATCATTTAGCTTAATACATGGTTGTATGGCTAGACAAGAAAGTTAGGGACTATGGGAAAATATTCCATCCCCAAACAAACTGAGAATCCGAAGGGTACTACAAGAACGAGAAAAAAAACATATTATACAGGATGTGTTCCTGATATATTAAAATTGTTGTGCTACAGCCATAAAATTTCCATCCATCTAGGAACCTCTGTAGTCCAATTAGGGACTGTGGAGGCCAAGGCCAATGGTGATCACAGTATTTATTTATTCCCATTTTTTGTGACAGTGGTAGGACCTCCGGTCAACCTTCACATGCGCATTCAGTTTAGGCCAATTACCCTAAGATGCATGTCTTTGGACTGTGGGAGGAAACTGGAGTTCCCAGAAGAAACTGGGACAACATGCAAACTCTATGCATACACACCCTGAGGCAGGAATCAAACCCGAACCCTGGAGCTGCAAGGCCACGGTGCCAACCGTTAAGCCACCGTGCCGCCAACCATGGCATTTGTTCTGCCTTTTTAAAAAATTCATTTTTTAAATTAAAATACTTCAGTTAAACACAAATTCATGCTCACATACGACAAGTCTCTTGTGTCTATTGCATCGAGCCGTCCTGCACTTTTTTTTGTTTCCTGCTGATGAGAAGCAGGGCCATCTGAAATATTTGGCCTATATCCCTCTGTGTGATTTATGCACCTCACTTCTGTTTGAAATGTATTTAAATTAGATTTACGTGCAGCATACACAGTTTCACCTTAGGTTCCTCTCATTCACACACATGCATTCTGTCTTTCAGAGGAATGAAGGTTAGCCGTAGCAACACAGAATACATGTGTGTGAATTAGAGGAACCTAAGTGGAACGGTAAGACTACAGGGAGCAGAGGTAGAAAAGGTGCAGGACTTTAAGTACTTGGGGTCAACAGTCCAGAGCAACAGAGAGTGTGGAAAGGAGGTGAAGAGGCGTGTGCAGGCAGGTTGGAACGGGTGGAGCAAAGTGTCAGGTGTGTTGGGTGATAAAAGAGTATCAGCAAGAATGAAAGGAAAGGTGTTCAAGACAGTGGTGAGACCAATGGCTTAGAGACAGTGGCACTGAAGAAAAGACGGGAGGCAGAGCTGGAGATAGCAAGGCTATGATGAAGATGTTAAGGTTCTCCTTGGGCGTGACAAGGATGGATAGGATCAAGGATGAGTTCATCAGAGGGACAACCCAGGTTAGATGTTTTGAAGATAAAGTCAGAGAGGCCAGATTGAGGTGGTTTGGACATGTTCAGAGGAGAGATTGTGAATATATTGGCAGAAGGTTGTTGAGGTTGGAACTGTCAGGCAGGAAGTCTAGAGGAAGACCAAAGAGGAGATTTATGGATGCAGTGAGAGAGGACATGAAGTTAGTTGGGGTGAGAGAAGAGGATACAGAGGACAGGGTTAGATGGAGACAGATGATTCGCTGTAGCGAGCCCTGGAAAGGAAGTAGCCGAAAGACAAAGAAGCAGAAGAAGATACTCAGTTTCACCCTAGCCTTGTTGCCACGTTATAGCATACTGCCAACGACCTGCTACATGCACTAACCAGAGGCACCAGTGGTTTCTGCTGCTTCTTTCCAAACGTTAAAAATCATTTTTAATGTCTTAACACTTAACACTATTATTATTATTATTATTATTATTATTTAATGAATGAAATCATTATTTATGATTTTTTAAATTAATGCAAGGCGTTCAAGTCAAACTGGGACTTTTGATTGTGCTAAATAACAGTACAGAGCTGATTAGAGCTGATTATTTTCCTATAACAGCAATGACACGCTTTTTTTTTTTTTTTGTATTTCCCCTTTCACAAGCAAAGGGTGCATTTCAGAAAATGATTTATTTGTAACTTTCCTTCATAAACTAATATACTAACAAAATGTGTCATCAAGCCCAATAAACATCAATGGTGCGTTATAGATTTTTGTAAGACTGAAAGTTTTTCTCCCCGTTTTTCATTGGAACTGCGGCAAATGATTTCGAATGCTAGATGCTTTGCAGAGAAACCGAAACTTTTACTCTGAAGATGCTGTATCTACAGTAAGTTAGATTGCCAAACATGAACACTTTGAAGAAATGAGTCACGCATGAAAAGCTGAAACTACCGATTAACTTGAATGAGTTCGAGGGCGAAGAGCCGATGATTCACAAAGAAATGTGTCACATCATGCGGGAAGTCGATATCAACTGCCTCCATCGTCATAGTCACCGTCATGGGTGAAAGTACGCCAACCCTCACATTCTGGGAACAAATGACTACGAGGAGGTAAATACATGAATGAGCAGTGATTAATTGAATATTCACTTGATTGGATGATAATTAGAGGAGTTAAGATGAAGCATCGTGGTGGTTGTATCCTGTACACAAGCACCGGCTGCATGAGGGGCCTTTTTCTTTAGCATTAGCATTGCATTTTCATTCATTAGTATGCATTTTACAACGTAATAAATATTTGTGCAAGTACATAAATTGTTAAAATAAGTACACAATATTGTAAAAACTGGCCATAAACAGAATGATCTATATTGCAAAATCAAACATCATTTAATGTTAATGCTTAGTCTGGCTTCAGCACGAAACTTTCTCAAGCTAGCATGAGAAGAAATATTGAATATGTTGTGTTGTAATGGGGGGGGGGGGGGGGAGAAGAGAAAGAAAATGTGTAATGCATGTTGAGTTTATGTATCCAAATATGAATACAGTATTTAGAATGAAATAATAACGTGTTCTAAGTTTACTGTATGCACAAAGACAAATACTCTAATCAACCATAACATTAAAAACTTTAACATTAAAACCAGCTAGGTTTAGGTTTCCCTTCGTGCCACCAGGGAAGCTCGAGCTCCTCGGGCTGTGGAGTGGAGTGATGCAGCTGAGGTTGAGGAACCGTAGCCCACACTCATAATGCTGACATTATTACCTCTGTGGTTTTTCCCAGGGTTTATATATAGTGGAGGTATGAAAGTCTGACACCACACTGAAAGCAAAGATTTAAAACAAAGAAAGTAAGGTGTTCTATGTTTAAAATATTTTATTATATATTAAACTTATTTATATCATTGCTCTGTACAAGTTTTCCTCTTTTCTAATGAAACGAGTGTACAGATGACGTTAAAAATAGATAATAAGTTTCTACACAAACACTTACTCCCACTTGTGGAGTCCATTCCAGCTCAAGTGCATTAAAGGAAAAAAGGGGACACACACACACAAAAAAAATTCTATATTTTATATATTATAAATGATATATTTAAAAAATTCTCATTTTTTTTGCTCAAGTAGTTAATAATGATGTTTTATTATAGCAATTGTATTTTTTTATATAAAAAAAGAATAACAAAAATGCAAACTAGAAGCATTTTCTGGTTAAGTAATATATATGGAGCTTTAGACACAGATAGATATACAGTAGTAACATATGAAAGAATCATGATTAAAAAAAGGAAAAAACATGTAAAGTTATGGTAGCAACATGAATTTCTGGGTTTTGTACAAATGCGGTCTCATTTCCACTTAAGTATAAATGCAAATATGAAGGAAGGGGAGGAGGGCCTGATTATGAATATTAAGATCATTTTATACAGTGTTTGGAGAAAAAAAAAAAAAAAGGAGCACCCTTCAACACATCATTAAAGTCAAGTCAAGTAGGCTTTTCTTGTCATTTCAACCATATACAGTTCAGTACAACATGAAACGAAACAACGTTCCTCCAGGTCCAAGGTGCTACAATTTCTGTTGTAAATTTACAATATACATGAACAAAAAAATAGCTAACTAACTAAGAATTAGTTAAATTAGCTGACATTATAAAGTAACATTATGAATTAACAGAAACTATCTGAACTAAGTCCTACACAGAAAAAGGCAACATAAAGTGCACATGCAAATGTGCAGACGACAACATAATACTTTTCAACACTCCGTGGTAATAAGTAAAACCTGGACGGTTAGTGCTGAACTGTCAACATTATGTAAGAAATGTGATCAGAAAACAAATCATGAGCAGAGATCACTTAAACGCTTGGTGAAGTGTAAAAGCCATACTGTAGCTATGTTTAATAGCATTTCCATACACACACAATGTCATGAGGACTCACAGGATAGTGACTAAACAGCTGTGGGTCCGTAAGTAAACCACTTGTTAGTGAGACTTGTTAGAGTGAAAAAGGCTTCAGTTTGCTATAGGGAGCATAAAGATTGGATTTTTGAAGCGATGCACCCATCATGCATAGTGTCCACCGTCCAAGCCTCTGGAGACAGCGTTATGATCTGGGGTTGCTTCAGTCGCTCAGGTCTGGCCTCGGCAACGTTATGTGGCGATAATATAAAATCAGCTGACAACCTGAATGTACTGAATGACCAGGTTATCTCATCTATGGAGTTTTTCTTCTCTGATGGCAGGGATATCCCAGGATCTGGGGTTCTGGGAATCTTTTCACACATGAACTGGACACCACCTTGTGTACTGTAATCAAAGCTGATTGAAGGTGGTTGAATGTAATCATGATGGTGTGGCTTTTATTTTTTGGCCAGGAAGTGTATATATTAACTAATAAATCTGTGTAGTGTATGTTTACTTTTACCTGGACAGACTCTCATCGTTAAATGCAGGGAGAAATGCTGAAGCGGCGTGACACTGATCTACTCAGTTTTGACTAATGGCTAGCAAATTGGCCTAATCTAATTAGCAGAAGTTTGAATTTTCCCTAAACATGCTGACATTTCAGATTCAGATGTATGAGGCGATGACATAGACCGTATTCCAGTCTTCATGTACTATGCAGCCCCTTCGCCTGAACTAAAAGGTTTCCATGCTGCAGGTTTTGGCCTCCTCAGGGGCAGGATCAAAGAGGCAGAGCAGGCCATGAGTTTGATGAACAGGGATCATGGCGGATCGATAACTTAAAGATGAATAATTTAATTGCTGCCCGGTGTTGCCAAGATATCGTGTATCCCATTAAATTGTCAGGCCTGTAAAAGCCAAACGGAACGCGTTTAACGGTGTCGGCTGCGCTCCGGCTTGTTCGATCGATAATAAACTGCAGGAGAGAAGGCAATTATAGCCGAGCAGTTCCGTTCATTTTGGCTCTAAAGTGAGACCAGATACCCAGTTTGAGGGAGCTGGCGGAGGAAGAGCGTAACCTAAGCGGTCTGCTCGCCTGCACACACTTCCTGCTCATTTCCTCATAATGGCTAAGAGCAGAGCAGCTGCTGGTGGAGGAGGAGGCTCGAGGGCACAGAGCCATGTTTGATAGATGTAAATTTCAATCTGAGCTCTAAGCCTGAGATCTAGATCCTAATAACGTTAGCATAGGTTTCTCTTCTCTACTCGTACTACTATACATTGAGACCTGGACGGTGGTGTGATTTTGATATCGAGCCATAAAGTGTTGACGCTCAATAACACCGGGGCGGATACAACCGTTTATGATTATCTATACGTTTAAGTCATGTTTCGGTGTAAAATCTTTCACTTTCACTCATCTTTAGTAATCGTAGAATCTTTTACAGTGGCTATCTCATGAGAAGTTTCTTCAGCGATGACTAAAATATGGTTATAAACCTACTAAAGAGGTTCAAATCCCTTCTGCTAATTGATCAATCTTTTATAGTGTTTAACATAGAACCTTTAACAACAAAACAAAACAAGAACTTTTAATGTGAACCGGCAAATACAGATGACTCTCTGGCAAACAGAACGCAGTAGGTGAAATTGATCAAAACGTCAATTTCTGCAAAAATCGTTTGATGAATGCATTATCTTCCTGGTCCTTTGAAAGAATTGAGAATGTTTGAATCATAAGCATTGATTTAAAGCACTTTAATGAACACTATGCAAACTGCTGACTCAAGTTGTGATAGAAAAAAACATGACCAAGGTTGAGGCCGAGGTTGAAGATTACCTCGCAGAAAAGTCTCATTTAAATTTTCCAAAAACATATTATGTTTTTTGAAAAAGTTTTTCAATTCCCTCTTCGCACTGGAAACAAACTCGCACTGGCCATATCTCAGGAACCGGACATGATGCAGTACTGAACTCTTTCTCAAAATAGAGCTTATTGAACCAGGAATCTGAAAATATGCACAACTCAAATCACCAAAAATGTGACTTAAAACCTGATTTCATGCCAATTTGAAGGAATAGTTTAAAAAAAAATGTTCTCATGAAGGGCAGTTCTTGTTACCAGCATCTGTATCTGCTAAGATTTATGTGGATGTCAGGGGAGCGCACTTGTGCAGAAGCATGATGTTGTTGTTGTTGTCCCAGTGCCTGTCATGCTGTGGCCACCATTTTCTCACTTTGCGTGACGGGTCAAACAAACTGGAGCAGACACGATTTATAATCACAGGTTGAACTTTACACTAATAAGGTTCTTATATCCATCCAACAGCTTTGCAATACGACTGCAACGTCAAGCCAAGTGTTGCGTTATGGATGTCTCCAGCTGGAGGTATGTCTAATTTCTTCCGAATGGAATCCAAACATAAATAATGGATTCATTCGTTTCAGGCGTTTTAGTCGTATTGCATTGTTTTTGTAAAATCTTATGTCATATTTGAACTGGCTGCCGGAATGATAGTTCTGTGCCTCAGGTCCAAACTGCAGGGGCGTTATTTATCCACATTGGTTTCATTCATTTATTTTCTTTATTTAGGCTGGAATGAAGATCTCGTCAAAGCTAAATCAACCCAAGGTCACTGCTTTTGCGGCTTACTGCCGTATAATTGTATACAAATTATACAATTAAGCAATAACTGTAATTTAAATGCCTATTAAACGTTTATGCTATAACATATCTGCCTGTGGCTTATTAAATTAGTTCCAGCTGGTGGCTTTTTAGCACATTTGACTTCTTTTCCGAGGACCGACGATGTCACAGACTTGTGTGTGTGTGTGCTTTCTCTAGCACAGACTGTGCTTTGAGTGACATTTAAGTCCAGAGGAAACACAAAGCCTTTCATATACACACTCTCGTACACACACACACACACACACACACACACACTAAGGGGGGCTAGCCAGAGCCTGTTGCTTGCACATTATGCCTTTACAGCTGTGCATTTCCCTCTGTCTAGGTTTCCTACTGTGATGGTGCACAGGCCTGTTTTACTGATCCACTTTAAGTGCCAGTGTGTATATGTGTATACATGCGTGTATATGTGTGTGTGAGTGTGTGTCTGTGTGTAGGCTGCCGGAGCGCCAATCAGCCACAGGGCGCAGCGAGGGGCCAGGCCAGGCATTGATTAAAGCTTTCACTCTTAATACAACTAATTGTTCAGTGAGACAGAGCAGGCAAGCTAATTCAGGTTGATGCAGGAAGGCCGGGAGCCGAGCGAATCACAACAACCGAATCAAGATTGATTTACAAGCTGAGCTAAAAAAAAAAAAAAAAGACAAAAAGAAAAGAAAAATCCATATTCATGTCAAAAGATAAAATTAAAATAAATGAAAGCGCAGGCCCTGCCCGTCCTGGAATCGCCGCGCGGAGACAAAATCCCCATCAGTGTTAATTGTTAAAACAAATTTCATTTGATCCAGCATAATTACAGAGCACTTTATAATCCTGAATAATGTCAAATTGCGAGGCTAACTGTTGCTTTGAACAACGTGTTTAACAGCCCCAGTGCAAAACGTTCACGGTCCCCTTTGAGCCTAACTCTGAGGTGACTCCAGCAGACCGCAATTAGCGAGAAAAAACAGGATGGCTGGCGGGGGAAGGGAAGGCAAAATGGGGGGGGGGGGTTGATGAGGGGGATGGGTTGCACATACACACTTTCTCTCTTTCTGAAAGAAAACCAAGCTGCAATTTTAGAGAAAAGTATAAATATCTCAGAGCAGGACGTTCAAAGCGTGCAGGAAAGTAAAGCTCGTTTCATTAAAGATGGTCTTTAACTGGTCTCCCTCATGGGCTGCTCTGCTGAGACAAGTCAAGATCACAAACACGCTGGGTTTTTACGCCTCAGGTCCCCTAGTGAGAGAACTCCAGTCCCAGTATAGCAGCCCCGATAATTAGACACCTCTAGCTTGAAAATCCCTTTGGAAAGTAAACTCAACACGAATGATTGTATCAGGTATATGGCATGTAAACCATGCTTATGATAATCAAGGACACTGGTGCTTAACAAAACCGTGTCTGGTTAAAGTAAGATAAAACATAACCACTAAGGTCTATTGGCATCGAAACTTACAGGTTTAGGCATCTGAACACTCAGAAGATCAGAGTAATTGCATGTCTCTTTAACGTGCACCTTACATTAGAATACTGAGTGTCTGTATTGTACTTAACATAATACAAGATAAAAAAGTTAGCCCTATTTTATTTTACACAATATTATCTTATAAGTCAAAGTAATAAAAAAACAAACATACAAAAAAAACTGCATTATGAACATTTTAATGAAACAAAAAGTTCTGAAGAATTCAAAAAGTACATGATTTTCCATCACAATGTGCTAAAATTCTGGGGCAATTTTCAAAATTGTTTTAAGAATTGTTAGTTTAAATCTCAGAAGGTGAAAGTCACTTGCCGCAGCGTTTACAGGTAACTCCTGTAAAGAATAAATATTCTTGAATTAGGAGAAACAGTCAGAACATAGTTGTAAAACAAAGAAAGAAAGAAAGAAAGAAAGAAAGAAAGAAAGACACAAACAAACAGGTTTACCACTACAGTCATTAAATTTGTGCTGACATTTCTAAAATTATTTGGAAAACGTATTTTGCCAACTAAAGTGAGACAATACAATTAACCTATAATAATGCAAATAAATAATAAAGTGAATTAGACAATGTAATACTCATGAGATACTTTTGGCTTCTATTCTATCTAGCCTTTATTTCTGCTTCACTACACAATTATTAACTGACAATATTTGCATTCGTTTTCCCCATAACACTCTTCTGTTTTCATGTCTAGTTAAGGTATTGTAATGTTATTTGCCACATCATTAGCCTAAACAACATTTTGTTCCAATATATACACAGAACATAGAGGAACCACAATAAGAATGTTTTTTTGATGATGATCATAATAATAATAATAAAAATGTTTAATATCCTCAAGGTTAAAGTCACTGGCCTCATTAATAACAGTCTCAATGCACAGTCTCAATTATTTAAACAGAAGGAAATAAGGTGTCTACATCATGGATATTACAAAGAAGGCATTTTAACAGACCTAAAAAGGGAAGACACTAAAAAACTTTTTGGGAATTGTACAGTAATCAAAAGTTTACACTTTACATTAGAATGATGTACATATCGTTTCTCATTTCAAAGAAGTGAACTAAATAGAAGTCATTTGCTTAGATGTTTTAACAATTATAATAAAACATAATTCCAGTAAACTCAAGAAATTTTGAAAGATCCACACGAGTTATTATGACTGTTGGGTGAAGTACTTATCACAGGTCTGGAATCTTAAAAGGTCAAAATCATTGATGTCATCTCACAAAACTAAATGACTGAATTAAAGAAATTATGAAAGTCTGCCATGTAAATCTACTGCCACACACTGGCAGACACCTTTATACAGAGTGACATTTATCTCGGTACACACATGAGCAGTTTAGGGCCTTTGCTTAAGGGCCCAACAATGGCAACTTGGTGGTGTTGGGGTGTGAACTTGGGACCTTCTGATCAGTAGTCCAACACCTTATCCACTGATCTACCCCTGCCATAGGAATATGATGCATCAGTCACATTCCTAACAATCTGCAAATAGTGCCAAGTCATGAAAGCAGCCTGAGACAGGTGCAAGCAGCTGACTGGTGTGTGATGTTCAAAAAAGCAAGTGGCTTTGTATTTAGGCTGTGGTGAGGCTCTGCTGCCTTCAAACTGCTCGCGTCGCCTAGATACAGCACACACAGATCACATGACCTGGCTTTTTTTTTTTTTTTTTGGTTTTTAAAACAACTCTTTTATCTGTTCAAGGGCTGTTTAGACTGCTGAACAGTGTTGTTTGGATTGGGACACGTCCCACTTTATACCCTACCATGTATTGCACAAGACTTTTGATCAAACAGAAAAAAAGTTCTGTGTGTGCATCTATATATATATATATATATATATATATATATATATATATATATAATATTGCAGACACACTCTCTCACATGCTACTGTACGTTCATTATCGCATGGTCTGGTTAGCCAGATGCATACCCCCAGCTGGTCCGAGCATTATTATGCACGTATGCGAGTTTAATGAACGAATTCCACCCACGCGGTCATCAGTAATGAAGCCTTTGCTCTTTGTAATGCAGGTCGTCGTGGTGAGTCATATGGGCCTGGCGTCTGCCACAGGTGGGTGTTTGGGTGAATGGAACACTCAGCCTGGGCTCCTTTCATGCCCCGGACACCTGCACCGAGCACAAAGGCCAGCGCATTTGCACCATTGTAGAGCAGAGAGAGTGAGGAGAAAGACCTCAGCCACATGGAAACAAAGTAACACAAACGAGCCACGGTCAGGCCACAGCTGGAGAGCATGCTGATGGACGGCATGGTGGGTGGTCCGAGCGAGGGAAAGCGAGAACAAAAGCATCGGATGAATATCTGCAACGGACCTATGAAGAAATCCCAATATCTGATTCCATCATCGCGGTGGCGTTATTCGCTGCATCTTAAAAAAAAAAAAAAAACTAAAGTAAAATGTGCATTTGACCGTTCAACCCATCTTAGGCAACGGGGTCTCGTCCTTTTCCTCGTAATGCCTGCATTTTTTTTTTTTCAGCTTCTTGTTGAACAAACAGTATGTGTGAATTTTTTGTTTAGTTTTTTTTGGACCATTCCCGAATTCATCCTAGGGGAGGTTGCGATCGAGAACGAGGTTCAAAAGGTTGAATGACAATGCGTCGAGAATTTTTCAATAATCTACAAAGCACGACTCGTGGATGGGGATGAGCGTGCAAATGGATTCACTCATTATGATTTCAGAGGTATTTTAATGATTACATCTCAAATTGTACACTAGCTGTAGTGGGCAGGGAGAAGGGAGAAAAGGTTGTAATTGACATTTTTAAGCTGTCAGAGCACATAATAGAGAAATTCTGACCTACAATGAAGTGATGACTAGCAAGTGATGATTAACTGCTTTCAGGATCGAGAGAGACGTTCAGCTCAGTTCAGTTCAGTTCAGTTCAGTTCAGTTCAGTTCAGATCCGTTGAGTTGAGTGAGAATACCTGACTCATAGGATTCAGATCGCATGTGTTATCAGCCTCCCACTTAACGCTCTACTTAACTCTGAGTGAAGTAGCATCAGGTGCACGGTAGCCATTTTTTTAATGTAGCGTAAAGGTAGCGTGACCAGAGCTTGCTCTCTGGCTGACAGTAAGGCATGTGAGTGGCTCTTCCTTTCAGCCAAGGCCATTTAAAAAGACGTTTACATTCAGCTGTTGTCCTCGAGCGGCCATTTTAATTAATCCTCCAGTATTATTAATAGCAGGTCAATTGAGTGTGGTGTCTGTGAAGAATACTTTATCACCCTCCTACAGAACACGGGCTATTCACGTACAGGCCGGAATACCTAATGTTTTTTTTTTTTTTTTTCCGCCTCTCCCCTTTTCTACACGGCTTATCAGAGCTATGTGGTTTGCATAAGAAAAAAAAAAGAAGCCAATTCTTGCGGGAGGTCTGCTCCTTTTTGCATATCCCACGGGACCTTGGAATTTAGCTACATATGTCTTTTTTAATAGGCTGTTTTCTCTCTCTACACTGAGGTTTTTCTTTTACTAAATGAGCTCTGCTCGTCTGCTCCGTGCCTGCACCAGGCTGATTTGCAAGTGAAAAGGCTTGATTGTACTTGAACTAACTGAATAAGCAAGTGCAGGGTCAGGCTAAAAAGAGAAGCGAGCAGGGGAGCAGAGTGTGTGCAGCTCGAACACGTCGCTTGGCTTGAGCAGGTCAGATTTCATCCGACTCTCAAAAACGTTAATAAGAGTGAAACTGGAGGGGGGGGGGAGGGGGGATTAGTGCCTCAGGTGTCGCCCTCGATGGGCGCTCCCTATAGACTAGATTCTGTCCGAGCTTGTCTTTTCATCAGGATCGGCCCCCTCCTACCGCTGATTCCTTGATTCTGGTGCCATTATACATCATATGTGCATGTGAAGTAAAGGTAAATCACGGGTATAGTTTCCTTTGCACCAAATCACAGGATGTCTGTTCAATTAATAAGTATTTATAAAATGTTTAAAAATCTACAGGACTGTCTCAGCTCAAAAGAACTACATTTTACTTTGAAATACTTCCAAAAAATCACACCGTTTTTGCATTAATGCTTTCAACTTGTCCGGGTTGACATAAATACATATATTTTATCAATTGAACACATTAACTATAAAAAAAGTTTGGAATATTTCAATTATGAAAGTAAAATCATCCAAGTTTCCTGAAGACCTTGGACTATTGTTGTCTCTTTGGAAGTACACCTGTGCTATTCACCCACTTGAAACAATCTTTCTTAATGTTCCATTTTCAATAGCAAGGATGCCAGTTTCCAGTTAAATGTCAGTAAAATTTTGTATGTTTCTGAATTTGGTGAAAACTTGAAACTCGTTATTGATCAGCCAAAACACAGTACTGGATTGGTGCCAATAATTTTTTTTTTTATGTTAAACATAATACAGAAAGAAGAAACTACTTCTTTTTTTTTTTTGGATTTTCCCCCGATTTTCTCCCTAATTTAGTCGTGTCCAATTCCTCCCCGTCACTAGGGGGCTCCCACATTAAGGCTACTACTACCACTCAGCCGGGAGGGCCGAAGACTATCACGTATTTCCTCCGAACCACGTGACGCCAGCCGACCGCATCTTTTCGAACTGCTCGCTCGCGCACCGTTGGGGGCGGCGTAACACACTCGGAGGACAGCGCTATCCGCTCCCTCCGTTGCGCGAGCTCACAGACGCCCCTGACTGGCTGTAGCGTGATTAATGTAGGAGCACTAAGTACCTCTCATCCCTCCCCTCTGAGAGAGCTCGGCCAATCAGCTCTCTCTAGACCTCCGGCTGCGAGAGGTTACAGCACCACCCGGGATTCGAACTAGCAACCTCCGGATGATAGGGCGAGCGCTTTAACCACTGCGCCACTCGGAGGCCGAAGAAACTACTTCTGAAGTTCATGCAACATGGAAGTGACCTAAAAATTTCAAGTTAACTTAAGCCATTTTGGAGAAATTATTTCATATGTGCACCAAAAAAAGCCATATTTTTTCAGTGTTATACTGTCTCGCTTCAAACAATAATAATTTTAAATGCAAGTTATTAATATTTCTTTATGAGTATTGAGAATAAAATTGGTTCTAAGCTTCTAGAAGTGTAAAAAAAATGTTGCTTACATTTAAGTGTTCTGGTTTTTGATAAAAGCTTAGTGTAGTGTCCGTAACCATGTTGCAATATCTTAACAATTATGCAGTTTAGAATAATTTTTCAGTTTTTCAGGTTTATGTCTTTTCATGCGAAATCTAAATATAAATGAAAATTAAGATCATCGAAAGTTTTTATTGAAACGCATACGACTTGTAAAATTGTTGCTTAAATTAAGGCATTCCGTTTTGTTTTTGTTTTTTTTCGCTAAAAACATAAAAAGGAAAAACTCTAAAGTGTCGTAATCATGTCAAATTCCTGGTGCAATATCTTAACATTTTAGCATTTTAGAATAATAAATTTTTTCAGGTTTATATGTCTTTTCATGTGAAATCTAAATTGGCCAAGTTTCATCTGAATGACAGTTAAGATCATTTAAAATTTTGAATAAAGAAAGAATAAAACGATAAATGTGTATGCCTCTCAGGGAGAATTGGTATGCACGCTTTTTTGCATTTAATATTGGAAAACGGTTAAAGCTTTCAATCATTGGTGGAATCGTAGCTGTAAAGTTTACGAGCTTCGAGAATTTGGATGCGATTAGTTGTCTCTATTCCTGGTTAATGGTTTCATAAATCTCCAGGAGGTTGTTTATTATGAATAATTGAAGGAAAATTATTTACCTGTCAAATGTGGCTCGAACACTTACTTGGTACTGGGTCGCACTGCGAGAAACTTTTTTTCCTCCTAAGCATTTGCATGTGTTGGTTTTGTAAGCCTGGAAAGACTCCAGTCTTTTGTGAACATTTGTGAACGTTTTCTTTCAGACTGTTTGCTCTAAACAGGTTCAGGTCCTAAATATTCATAGATCTGATACAAAGGTTTGTGATAGGAGGGGCCTGTGATTGCTTCCCCTTGGCTAACTATGGCTGAAATTGGGTCATAAAATTGTACACTACTTTCTTATTTAAAAAACAACCTTAATTTCCACTGGACGTTAGTTCTCATGCATTTTCAGTGAATCGGATTATTTGTCTCAGCTCACCAAAATCAAAGATTTTTTTTTTTTTTTTTTTAAATCAACACATTACTTTTTTAAATATTTCATAAGAAGGTTGCTATAAATATGCAATATGCATTTTAATAAATAACACAACAACACTAAATCCTTTTCCATGTGTAAAAATTCAAACACGTAAAAAATTCACATTACCATGTGTTTGTCAACATGTGTAAGAATTCACATACACAACATAACATTAAAACCACCGACAAGTGACGTGAATAACAGTGATTATAGCTTGAGATCACTTGAGATCACAATGGGTGAGATATATAATATATATCAAGCAGCAAGTGTGCAGTCTATAAAAAGCAGAAGAAATTGGGCAAGCGTAAGGATCTGAGTAACTTTGATGAGAGCCAGATTGTGATGGCAAAGCATATCCAAAGGAGCAGGTCTTCTCGGGTGAGGCGGGGCGGGTTTCCTGGTATGCAGGTGTTAGTACTTGAACCAAGGAAAAGTGCAACTGGAGGATCAGAAAAAGGGTGAAGGACACCCAAGGCTCACTGATACATATGGAGAGCGAAAGCTGGCCCATTTGTTCAAATCCCACAAAGAGCTACAAATCGCTGAAGAAAGTTAACGCTGGCTTTCATAGAAAGGTGTCAGAACACACAGTGTTTCACTGATTGTTGTGTATGAGGCTGCGTAGCTGCAGAGCACCCATGCTGACCATTAGAACAGCACCATGGAGCAATGGAAGAACATGGGGTGGGTGGGCTGATAATGCTCTGACTAATGTCCTGCATGGAAACCCTGCGTTATGGCATGTGAATGAAAATTTCCTAAAATTTTCCTAAAAAGGAAAATTGCACCAAAAGAATACAATTAAACTAAAGATAGAATTTCCCCCCAAAATTGGATACAATGTACAAATCTACAAATTAGCAGATTTACAAAAGTTACAATAAAATATCATTAAAGTGTAATTGTATACTGGAAATACAGCTATACTATATAACTGTATTTATATATTATAAATACAATTATATTATATTACTTTTCTATTACAATTATATTATATCATTATATATTGTATTATATATACTATATAACAAATTATAAAAGACTAAAATATGGCAGAAGTCTGAGTGAAAGATGAAGTATGGAATGAAACAGCAACGTTGTTCATGTTGTAAAGTGCAAGTTAGTCCTCGTTTTATGTGTAAAACAAGAACAAGAACATTGAATGTGCAACCTACATATGTGTATATATTAATAGGTGAAAATTTTTATTTCCAGATAGGATCATATAACACCTTTTTTTTTTCTTTCTAATTACTAATACTTCTGATCTCCCGAGCCATGCTTTTTTATTTTTATTTTTGTAAATATTCATACACATTTATATAATTATCAGATAAAAAGAAACACATTTGCTAAACACAATTCCATGGCCTTTTATGTAGTATCTGTAACTTTTTAAAAATAAAATCTTTCTATGATCTTAATTTTCATTTAGATAAAACTTGGCCAATTTAGATTTCACCTGAAAAAAAAAGGTAAAAGCTGAAAAATTATTCTAAACTGCGTAATTGTTAAGATATTGCAACATGAATTTGACATGGTTACGGACACTACACTAAGCTTTTAGCAAAAACCAGAACGCTTAAATTTAAGCAAATTGTTTTTACAGGTCTAGAAGCTTAGACCAATTTTATTCTCAATACTCATAAAGAAATATGAATCGTTTGCATTTTAAATGATTATTGTTTGAAGCGAGACAGTATAACGCTGAAAAATGGCCAATTTTGGCCATTTGGTGCACGTATAAAATCAGCTCTCCAAAACGGCTAACGTTAGCAACTTGAAATTTTTAGGGAAGCAAGATTGGTCACTTCCATGTTGCATAAGCGTCAGAATTGACTCATTTGACAAATATCTCACTATTGGGATTATTTTTCTGAATCACATCGTGACACACTGGAGGGTCAGCAAGCCTTCATATGTTAAATGTTTCGTTATTTTTATTTCAAGACAGAATCTTGTAAACATGCTCAACAATGCTTTGTGTTTATAGTGGTATAAATAATCATATATTTTTTACATTTATTTGTAATTACATTACAGCTGGAAGCTTCATTGCAGCAGACAGTTGGCTCCCTGTGAAGAGGAAGTGTGTATCTGTGAGCGTGTGTGTGTGTGTGTGTGTGTGTGTGTGTAAAACTTCATTAGGTCACTGTGATAGTGCAGTGCCTCACCTCAAACTCATTTACAGCTAATCACCATGGCAAGGCCATTACCAGCGAGGCAGGGAGGCGGAGTGAAGAGGAGCAGAGTGTAACCCAGTACTGATGATGCAGCATGTGTGTGTGTGCGTGTGTGTGTGTGTGAGTGCTGAAGGACTCTTTGAGATGAACTCCTTCAGACAGCTCTTTTTTTTTTCCGACAGAAGGATTCTCTGCAGCCTAAATAGCTACAGTTCATGATATCAGAAATGACAACAGTGACAAACCATATAAAAAAAAACTTCAGATCGTGATGATGCGGATGAAAAAAAAATTCCCGATGTGGCCTGAGAAAGAAACCCGACAAGGAACTGAAACTCAAAAGCAGAACACATTAGTTGCTGATGAAAATTTCATGAGTAGCTTTAAAACCAGAGGCAGTTCAGGCCGTACACGAGTAATACCAGTCAGTGATCAATTGTTCAAGAGCCATCAGGGAGGCAGTAGACTGCACAGGAAGAGATGTGAGGGAGGTAGGAAGCTCGGTATGAGCACACAGAAGATTGCAGGTTAGGAACATCTTGGGAAATGGGAAATAAATGCACTCTCTTTTTAAAATCATTAACACGGCGCAATGATTTAATGTGGCGGCACGATGGCGTAGTGGTTAGCAATGTCGCATTGCACCTTCAGGGCCGGGTTCCATTCCCCCCTTGGGGTCTGTGTCCATGTTCTTCCCGTGCCTGGTGGGTTTCTCCATATCCTCTGGTTTCCTCCCACAGTCTAAAGACTTATCCAGATTAGGCTAATTGGTGTTACCAAATTGCATTTGTGCATGTGTGTGTGTGTGTGTGTGTGTGTGTCCTGTGATGGAATGGCACCCCGTCCAGATTGTACCCCACCTTGTGCCCTAAGTCTCCTGGGATAGGCTCCTGGCCCCCTGACAACCTGTATACAGAATAAAGAGGTATAGACGATGAGTGATGATTTAATCTATGTAAATTTCATTTCGTTAAACTTTTTCGGTGTGACCAAGAACGGATCTGATGAGACAAATTCTAGAACCGGAAGTCTGGATGTGCAAACAAAAACAGGTCTGAGAATTACGTTAACTCAATCCCGCTATTCTAAACTGATCTCAGACCTGCTTCCGCTCCTCAGACGGCCGGTTGTAGAATTTGTCCAATCAAATGCGCCCTGCATTACTTTCAGGAAGTTCGGAGCCATTAGTGACCCATACTGTACGCGCTACCCTCAAGATTTACATTCGTGAAGTACTTACAGCACACAGAATCTGTGTGTATGCATTCGTCTGCAACAACATCTGAAAACTGAAGAAAATGTTCAGTGCGCTAACTTGTTAATTTCAGAATAGTACATTTACATCTCTGTGGTCAAGGGTTCGATTCTCACATTGGGTCGCGTGTGTAGAATTTGCACGCTCGCCTCATGCTTGGAGGTTTCCTTCCATGATCCTAAGACATGCAGATTAGGTTAATTGGTGTTTCCAAATGACCCATTGTGTGTGAATGGGTGTGTGTGGGAATGTGCGCACTGCAATGGACTGGAACCCTGTCGAGGGTGTACGCCGCTTCCTGGGATAGGCTCCCGGCTTCCTGTGACAAAATAAGCGGTATATATAATAATTGAATGAATGAATGAAACAATGAATCTACTGAAATATTAATGTCCTAAAGCCCATGGCAGGAGCAGAAATGTACATCTTTATATCTACTTGTTGCAATAATAAAAAATAAAAAGAAATTCTCATGGAGCTGTCATTCGAAGTTCAATTTTGGGTTGTGTTGTAGTAAATGAACACTTTCTGTCCAATCACAATCAAGAAATCGACTGCTCCTGTAATGAAACAAGAGACTGGCTGCATAATCGACGGCTCTTGTTTGCTCTCTCTGAACTAGCGCAGCTCCTGTTTCAAGCCTCATTCTGCCTCACTTTTAAATTGCTTTAGAAATATGTGAATAACTGCGGTATAAATGTTGTAGAAAAGAAACGTAAAACATTATATATTACAATGACTAACTCCCGTGAGAGTGAATCGTTTGAACTGTGATGATAAAAAGCTCTTTTGTTTTCTTTATGAATTTACATTGTGCGTATCTGCTCTATTTGAATTCACCCCGAGGCAGGCCATTAGGCAATGCACGAATGACTCATCACCAAATGCGATTACACACGTTCACGTTCGGCTCAAGTTGTCAGCAATCCTATACTTAACACTAGCTTTTTTTTTTTTTTTTTTTTTTCTCCATTTCGTCACCCGTTGCACTGACAGCCATCTTGCATTCCCATAGGCTTGACGGGGCGGAGACGGAGCCACGAGTGGACAATCTGAGCTGAGTCACTCATTCCTCCAGTGACATGGGCCAACGCTCGCTCCCGCAACAGTGTGTGAGAACAGCGTGTTACCTACGTTTAAGCTCGGGCCTGCTGAACCTTATCCAATCCACCCACTTCTTCATCATCTGCTCATACGACGTCGAACAATCCCACACTGTAGTTTAGCATGGAGGATGTGTGTGTGCGCGTGTGCGTGTGTGTATGTGTGTCGGATTCAGGGAAAGTCTGAAACAACTTTTTGTAAGGGCTCGGGCTCTTGACTCCTTCTCTACACTTTTCCAGACCCAAGCTCAGGAAGGTTGCGAACTGAATTCTCTAGACGCTTACATGCCTTCTACAATGAACATTTGGATCGAGGCAGTGTGCAGTTAGAGGACGCAAAAGCAAAACATTTGTTGAGTAAATGCAAGCTCAAATCTTGGCAATGTCACAGCCTTCTGAGTACAACAGAGCAAAACTGGCTTTGTACAGTAGTTTGGGTAAGAGGGAAAGCATACATTTCTCATGTTTCTCACAGAGACATTACTACTGTAAGTGGTGGATATCTCTGAGCTCATGTATAGAGGACAGTCCAAAGACCTGCAGGATATGCTAATTGGAGGATGCAAAATTGCCCAGTTGTCCTCTTTGCAGGAGGCCTGGAGCATGTGCCAGGGGACTCTGGGCATGAGGTGGGTTATACACTGCCAATCCATCACAGGGCATACAGTACAAGCACACACACTAAAGCACTGCCAATTAGCCTCTCCTGTAAAAATACCAGATGACGCAGATGAAACCCACCAAGCATGGGGAGAACTCCTCATTCACAGATCTGAGGTAGAAATCGAACACTTAACCCTAGAGGTGCGAGGCAACTATGCTAACCACATTACCACTGTGCCACCTAAAGGGGACCTACTATACAATCTTTCACCTTTTCCTTTGTGTGCCCTCATATGCAACAAGCCCTCCTCTGCTTTGTTGCTCACCTCTACTGTTCTGACACATTTTGGGGGAGCTCTGAGACACGCGTTAACTTGTAAAGAAATAGTAACCAACCAAGAAGTTGTATCCAAAGACTAGTTGAAACTAGTGAAACACTTGGATAAGCGTATTAGTGTAGCAGGGGATTATATTTACATTACAGCATTTGGTAGACGGTCTTATCCAGAACCACATTTTCACCTCATTATACATCTGAGCAGTTGAGGGTTAAGGGCCTTGCTCAAGGGCCCAACAGGGACAACTTGGCGGTTGTGGGATTTGAACCTGGGACCTTCCGAATTGACCCGAACACACCTCACATGATGAAATAATAATGGAGAACAGTACAATTATTGCATGGTAGTGTGAAAGGTAAACTATCAACAAGATCTTGGAATGTTATGTAATTTTCTCCAATGTTGAGAATTCTCATCTTTTCGAATAAATCCCGCCTTCTGTTCCATGACTGGTTATAAGAATTCAGTCTTATTTGTGATTGGTTGGATGCTTTGTTAGGTAGAAATGGCAAACCAATCACCGGTTGTCCAATTTCCTTCCTGGAAACTCTTCACCTCATCTAATGTCATACCAACACGGGGCAAACATGCATTGATCAAATATATTTTTTCCCTGGATCATGTGTTTACCAGGCTAATAATTTATCTATTAAACGGACTATCAAAGGTTTACACTGACTACCTCATTCTGATCAATGAGGCCAGACTATTCCGTTGAGATATTATTTCCATTATAAGTGGATTATTAGGGTTCATGTGAACACACCTATTGACAGGTCAGTAGAGGAGCCTGTTAGGTTGAATGTCGGCACGTTATCTTCTATTTACAGTCTCTGAGGCGTCACAGGGACAAGGGCATGTATTTACATAAAGCTTTTTTTTTTTTTTAAAAGATCTATTACAAGAAAATTGGTGCGGCTTATAAAAATCACTGATCCTGACTATAGACGTGTCATCACATATTGTTATCACATTTTTGAAACCAAGTCAGATTCACTGAAAGTCAGTGGGTCTCATTGATTAATGATAAAATGTCAATTTCCTAGAACATCCAGTCGGTGGAGACTTAAAAGCATGGTGGGTGGTTTATATCACACTAGCTATCCGCTAAATGATGCTAATGCGGTTTAGCATTACATGAGCCGGACAGAGAAATGACAGAGGCAGCGCTAAATCTGGAAAATGCTCTGACTCACAAACAACATCAATGTCTTGACAAAATGTGACAGTCAGATTATTACTGTCATTACACAGAAGCGTAATCATCTGTGCTCTCGCCTCTGAAAAAGGCCAGATATTTGTGTGTGTGTGTGTGTGTGTGTGTGTGTGTGTGTGCATATGAGTGTGTGTGTGTGTGTGGTTAGGGTAACCCTTACAAAATTACACCTACAGTGTAGGCATGGTGCTGATGCAACCCTCCTCTATGCTCTTAGTCAGGCCTGGAAGAAGCAGAAGACCAAGTGTGTGTGTGTGTGTGTGTTTAATCAAACCATTACAACCACACGTTCTCCTACCAGCTCTGAGTGAGTGATGAGGCGTGAACTCATACTTGGAGTGCGTTTTGATGGCAAGCCGTGCCTCATCTGAAGAAAGTTTAATGCAGTGCGTGAGGAACATGCTGAATCAGTCAATATGTGTGTGTGTGTGTGAAGAATATGCTAGATCAGTATATCAGAAAAAAAAAAAAAAAACGTATATTTTCCACAGGAGTAGACTGATGCAGAAAATGAATGTGTGTTTTAAACGTGACGGTTTTGTTTGGTTTCGGTTTGATTACTCACGTCCGTATAAACCTTGCAGATACATTGAGGGAGCTGCTCTTATAGAAAAAGCATCAGCACCATTCCGAGCGGTCGGAATTCAAGAGCTTTGCGGTGGAAATGTAAACTCTGGAAAACATTTGTGAGCCATTTGTTCACAATAAAAGCCAGAGCGAGCGAGTGAGAGGAACAATGAGTGAGAGTGAATGTTACAGAAGCTGATCGATGAGCTACAGCTACACAGCTGTAAATGTGAAAACAGAGGCGCTGCAATTACGCTTTAAGAGCACGTTTGTGTTGGGATCTACAGTAGCTGAAAGAGAGAGAGAGATACAATATGTTGATGACTATTTTAGCCATTGAAATCCTTGTCTTCAAAATTCCTGATTGACATCACAGTGTGATGTTTTTTTTTTCCAGCATCCGGAGATTTTTTGGAGGCCTTAACATAAACTTCCCCTCTTCTAAAATTATATCATAAGGGTATTGCATGAAGGTAGTACCTTTTTGGTGTGCCTGGGTGGCGATGGCACAGGTGCTTGGACCCGCTCATCGTTGCTTATATATATTTAATATCTATATTTGTATTTGCTTTTATAACTTTATACCGAGAAGTGTGTGTAAATCTCATTAAAGGCACTGAAATTCCCTTTCTCACCATGTTTCTGAAGTTTGATGTGAACCTTCAGTGAATCTCTTGACCTGTACGTGCATGCATGAGTGTATGTATTGCTCTTCTGCCACATGATTGGTCAAGTGGATATTTCCAGGAATAAGCAAGTGTCCAGGGGTTCCTAATAAAGTGGCATGCCTGAAGAAGTGTACAGTGGAACACTCGTGGTTTACGAGTGTTCTGCAAACCGAGCAAAGATTTTTAATAATTCTTTATTCAGAAACCGAGCAAGTATTAGTTTACGAGCGCCAAGTATCATGCTTCACAAATGCGACTCTTATTTTGACACCGAGCGTCACTCTCTCACCATCCGTTTGTGTGTGTGTTTGTTGTGAATCTTAAAAAGCGAGGTGGGGAGAGGGAGGAGGAGTGTTACTGTGTAAAACAAGGTGAGGGAAGGGGTTAATGCCACACACACACACACACACACACACACACACACACACACACACACACACACACACACACACACACGGCGCCTGCGAGCACCAACGGAAACACTTATCTGTCAGGATTTATTTGTACTTTTTTTTAAAGGTAAAGTGCAGATTAATTTATTTTATTTTCATTTTATAGATTATTTTTATGTTTTTTTTTGGGGGGGGTGGCTGTGGAACGAATAATTAGAGTTTTCATTATTTCTTATGGGAAATGATGATTTGGTTTACAAGTGTTTTGGAATACTAGCCCACTTCCGAAACGAATTATGCTCGTAATCCAAGGTTCCACTGTATATGACCACGACTGGAAGACACCTATGTGCATTACCCCAGGCTATTTCTCTCTCTCACTCTTTCTCTCTCTCTCTCTCTCTCTCTCTCTGGAAGAGATTAGGCTGAAGGGCCAGCCTGAAACGATTACTGATAACACCGACGTTTGAAGTGAAGCCCTTTCTTTTCCTCTGCTTTTCATGTTGTGTGTGTGTGTGTGTGTGTGTGTGTGTGTGTTTGTGTGTGTGGCTGCTGCTGCTTCCCCTGGCCGCGTACGCAAACCTCATGTAGCACAGAGCTGAAAATGAAGACTTGCGGAAATTCAGGCCCTTTGAAGACATGGCCGTTTAGTTTGAACCATGTGGGTCATCAAATGTATGTCATCAATTATGAAAAACTTCCTCTCGCGGAGGAGTCGTTCTGCATTTAGGGTCGGGTTTCGTGCTTTGACACGGTAATACACCGGTGCTTCTCGTCTCAGGCATATTTCCTTTCTGTCCCCGGATATCAGTGAGTGTCAAACTTGTTTTCTGTTTTCTTTTTTTATCACCACTTTTGTTCTGCGTTGAAAGAAACCCAAGTGCCGAGCTTTTTTTTTTTCATGCCCTCGCAGCTGCAATTACAGCAATGAAACATGAGAAAGGAGAGACGGGTGTGGAGGGTTTTCCCCACCCCCAAACCTGTTCACTTTAGATGCTCAAGCAAATAACGCTAAATGGTTAGTGTATGATTGTGATGCAGTTCAGAACAAAAAACCAGCATCGCGTACACCGTTTCACAGATTCCCGTTGCAGAATCTGTGAGCTGAATTTACAAACTGTTACTGGATTTTTAGAGACGCTCAAAACAAATGATTGAACTAAAAAAAAAAAAATGCAGGTGTTGAATGAAACCAAGATTTTTGATTGTACAGAATAACAGATCACAGTTATGAGAATGAAAACTCTCTTTATTTCTCTATATAACCCCCTTATACACTAATGCATTTATCTCAGTGTTTCACTAGCGCTTGGAAAAGTAATAATAAATAAGAATTCTATGAATGTTAACCAATGAAAGTCAGACATTGCTTTTCAACCATGCTTCAACAGAATTATAAAAAAAAAAAATAAACTCATGGAGCAGGCCGGGACAAAAATGATGGTACCCCTAGAAAATACTGAAAATAATGTGACCAAAGGGACATGTTAATTCAAGGTGTGTCCACTAATTAGCATCACAGGTGTCTACAATCTTGTAATCAGTCAGTGGATCTATATATAGGGCTCCAGGTAGTCACTGTGTTGTTTGGTGACATGGTATGTACCACACTCAACATGGACCAGAGGAAGCGAAGGAAAGAGTTGTCTCAGGAGATTCGAAAGAAAATTATAGACAAGCATGTTAAAGGTAAAGGCTATAAGACCATTTCCAAGCATCTAGATGTTCCTGTGACTACAGTTGCACATATTATTCAGAAGTTTAAGATCCATGGGACTGGAGCCAACCTCACTGTACGTGGCCGCAGGAGGAAAATTGATGACAAATCAAAGAGACGGATAATCCGAATGGTAACAAAAGAGCCCAGAAAGACTTCTAAAGAGATCCAAGGTGAACTTCATGCTCAAGGAACATCAGTGTCAGATCGCACCATCCGTCGTTGTTTGAGCCAAAGTGGACTACATGGGAGACGATTTGTTGAAAACAAATCATAAAAAAGCCAAACTGGAATATGCCAAACTACATGTTGACAAGCCACAAAGCTTCTGGGAGAATGTCCTATGGACAGATGAGACAAGAATGGAACTTTTTGCCAAGGCACATCAGCTCTATGTTCACAGATGGATAAATGAAGCATATGAAGAAAAGTACACTGTCCCTACTGTGAAACATGGAGGAGGCTCTGTTATGTTCTGGGGCTGCTTTGCTGCATCTGGCACAGGTTGTCTTGAATCTGTGCAGGGTACAATGAAATCTCAAGACTATCAAGGGATTCTAGAGAGAAATGTGCTGGCCAGTGTCAGAAAGCTGGGTCTCAGTCGCAGGTCATGGGTCTTGCAACAGGACAATGACCCAGAACACACAGCTAAAAACACCCAAGAATGGCTAAGAGGAAAACATTGGACTATTCTAAAGTGGCCTTCTATGAGCCCTGACCTCAATCCTATTGAGCATCTTTGGAAGGAGCTGAAACATGCTGTCTGGAAAAGGCGGCCATCAAACCGGAAACAACTGGAGCTGCTTGCTCACGAGGAGTGGGCCAAAATACCTGCAGAGAGGTGCAGAAGTCTCATTGACAGTTACAGGAATCGTTTGATTGCAGTGATTGCCTCAAAAGGTTGTGCAACAAACTATTAAGTTAGGGGTACCATCATTTTTGTCCAGGCCTGTTCCATGAGTTCATTTTTTTTATAATTCCGTTGAAGCATGGTTGAAAAGCAATGTCTGACTTTCATTGGTTAACATTCATAGAATTCTTATTTATTATTACTTTTGTCAGATTAAAGTTATTTCTGTGACCGTTGTGAGTTTTTCTTTCATTGAACGAAGGGTACCAACAATTTTGTCCACGTGTGTATGGGAGTCATCAAAAAGTGAGCTGTGCAATGAAGCTTGTAATATGATCACAGCATATACAAAAAACACAATAACCAACTGTTCATTATATTAATATAAAAAAAGGTGTCCATTTAACCACACTTTTTTTTTCACAACTTTAAGATCTGAATCCTGTGTATATGTGTGTGTGTGTGTGTGTGTGTGTATGAAGTGACACTCTGCTCTGTTTATTTGTCTGCGCGGAAGTTGGTACTTGAAGAATTATTGTGATGGAATGGAGACGAAGGCCGAAGGTCAGACTCGGATACAACTGGAAACAATCATTCTCAGGTTATGACGGTGTTCCTACTGTAACGCTTTTATCTTACAACAATGACACAGGAAGAATATATATATAGGTGTGTATTCAGTCATGTAACCAATTTACAGGGCTGTTCAGGTACTATTTAAATTTTAACACATCTGTTTTAGTGCTTCCTGTCGAGACGGGTGTTTTTTTTTTTTTGGTGAGGAGATCATTTGGAGCTGAGTCATTTTAGCCAGCGGCTATACAAAGGGTTGAAGAGGTGTGCAGTTAGGGAGCACTTATCACATCCTGCTCGCTGTCTCAGGACGACTTCGTCAGCTGTGTGCAGGTTTTACTCGCTCTAGCCTTTTGAGTAAAGTCATCTAACAAAGTTAAGAAGACCATATGACACACATATGACAGAACTGTATAATAATAATAATAATATGGCAGGAATTGTATAATGCATGTAGTTTAGCACATTAATATTCCCATAGTTGAAGTAATTCACGGAGTCTTAATAATAGAAACCATCCTTTACTTCAGGTGGAGTATTTCCATTCGATTTTTGAGAGAGGATCACACATGCGAGAGTCATAAGCGCTAATATGTCTGATCATGAGGAAACTCCTAACGAACCCTCATCCAACTGAAGGGAACGGGCTTTTGGGTCAACCAACTAAAAATGGAGCATGGTGGTGCTGTGGGTGGTGTATTTACCTCAGGTCCCAGACTCCCCGTTTAATCTTCTCCTTAGATTATTGTCTGAGTGAAGGTCTTCCTGTTCTCTCTGGGTTCTCCAGCTTTCCAGGACACATATCACATTGTGGATTGATGGATCTAAATCGTCCCCAGGCGTATATGTGTGTGCATGTTGCTCCATGATGGATTGGCATCCCATTCATAATAAGCTTCAGGGATAGACTCCAGATCAAAATCCCACCCCAACCTGGAGCTTAAAGTGATTACAGAAAGTGAATGAGACTTTTAACCGCCGTGAAACTTTTGCACGTTGCAGATGCTTTACAGAAGGCCGTATGTACACGGATGACACTCACTGCATTGACATTCACCAAGTGGAACGCCTGAAAATGGACGGGGAAGAGACACACCAACACTACTGTACAGTCCTGAGCTCAATCCTAGACATTCCCACATGTTTGAGTCATTAAAGGAGTTCCTGGGAGGCCGGCGTTTTAAACGTGAAGCAGGCAGTCCGATCTTGTCCCTGGTATATCTTGATGGTATCCAAGAGCTAGTGAAACACTGGGATAAGTGCATTTGTGCATTAGTAGTGCAGATTATATAGAGAAATAAAGGGAGTCTTTATTCTCATAACACTCAAAAGTCGTAGTTTGACTTGATATGAACAAATGTAAAAATTGTGGGCTAAATAAGGGCTAAATTCTAAAAAGAGGTCAACTCCCTATCCATAAGAGGGCTCAGGATAGGGTGTGTGTGTGTGTGTGTGTCCTAAACAGTTACTTTAGTTACTTTATATAGAGGTACTGTAGTCAGAAGGCTAAATTACCAGGTGACAAACTAATCCTGGGAAAGGCCATGATCATAATCCAAAAGCGTTACGATTCTCACACTGTAAGGGTGAAACTGCGAGCTGTATTTATGGTAACTGATTTAGCACATATTGAAAACGACAGCGATCCAGAAATATCGGTAGAAGTTTGAAAGGTGCAAATCTTAACCTTAACTAATAAAGCAACAGTGAGTGATGAACCATGATTAGTACATGACAGCAAATGAAAAAAAAAAAAAGAGAGAAGGTGATAAATAAACTAAAATTAGGCAAATGTAAGTCTGTGCAGGTGAAATCCAAACAGAACCCTGACGAACAGCGCATTTCACCATCGACATTCAAACAGCCAGGACCATTCGGGTTTAGTCAGCCGTGCGGCACACGATCGAGGCTCTTTTTAAAGAGTTAAACAAAGCGATGCTTTCAAAGAGACATCGTAGGCCAGTGACACGTTCGCGTTCTCTCTGAATCATTTTACACAGGAAGCTGTGAGAGAAACGTGTTAGCTTTCACAGCTACAGTGCATATGCTGTAACTGTCATCGTCGCCTATACGTACTTACTTACTTACTTACACCCCCAAAAAAAGGGGCGTATATCCTGGCTTTGAGACACTTGGTCTTGAATTATTTTTTCAGCATGTATTTGGTTTTGTTCGTGAACGCCCGTGGGTAACAAACACACGCGGATTTGTATTGAATGCATCATGATTTGCAAATGATGGCTCGCCGTGGAGAGCCGAGTAAATCAAGCTCGCTGTTTTAAACCGGGTAAAAAGCCACTTAACCCCCCCTCTACATACACACATGCTCGCACGCACACACACACACACACACACACACACACACCACTGCCAGCCTCGAGATTGCCTGTATTTTTATGCAAATCACAGGATTCGTCACATATCCCACGAGCCCCTTGTATTTTGACCCTAAACGCCTGCCTGCGGTGCCCCTTCCCTCCTCACATCTCTCACCCCATCCTTCCCCCTCTCTCTGTTTTGCAAATCTCTCCCCTCCCCTGTCTCTCTTCAGTCACTCAGGAAGGCCGAGTGGTTGATTAGGAGCTCTCTGACCTCATGACCCACGATGCATTATTTGCAGTGACGCCTGGAAAAGCGTTTCAGTGTTACTGAATACTTTGCGCTTGGGTGAGCGCCATCTTAAACCCTGTTACTACTCTGTGTTTTTGGAAAAAGGGGGAGATCTGTAAGTGACTCTTGTTATGTCAATCAGAATTGTCGAAAAGAGGTTTTATTCACTCAAATGCCAATCTGAGGGCATTGAGCTCCTCTTGTGTTATGTAAGGAAGCAGGAGCCCGAAAAATAGCCTCTAATCCTCAAAGCTAGAAATCATGTATAAAAAATATATGAAAGCCTAGTATATATATGGTACTGTGCAAAAGTCTTAGGCACCCTATTATCTCACTCACGCACTCATCATCTATACCGCTTAATCCTGTATTCAGGGTCACGGGGGCCTGGAGCCTATCCCAGGAGACTTGGGGCACATGGCAGGGTAAACCCTGGACAGGGTGCCAATCCATCGCAGGGCACACACACACACACATACGCTCACTCATTCACACACTATGGACAATTTGGGAACGCCAATTAGCCTGACTTACATGTCTTTGGACTGTGGGGGGAAACCGGACAACCTGGAGGAAACCCACCAAGCACGGGGAGAACATGCAAACTCCATGCACACAGAGACGGGAATCGAGCCTGGCCGGGGATCGAGCCCGGACCCTGGCGGTGCAAGGCGACAGTGCTAACCACTACACCACCGTGCCGCCTACCCTATTATCTGTAGTACAAATTTAGTTATATAAGTTTATTATGTCTGCATTATTATGTACAAGATAACATTCCCTACAAAGATACACTACAATTGATGAATAAATAACATTACAGAAGAATATTTGCATGCCTGTAAAGAAAGCGACATATTACATGACAGACCAGTTTTCAGATGGGGGGGAAAAAAATCAATAATGTCGACTCCTGGACTTCCGAGACTTCAGTTTTGCCTGAATATAGAAAGGAGCGAGTGTGACAAAGTTACCAAAAGACCTCATATTCTCCAGCATGCTCAGTAAAACCTAACAGCTGTTTTACTTAGAATACTGCACACATCTGTATCGAACACTACCGCTTATGTTCAAGCAAAGAGTTTCCACACCAAATATTGACCGTTTATTGTTTATGTTATTACTTAGTGCTTTTTATAGAAGTTTCTTTTAATGTAGAAATGTTTTCAAAAACATCATTGCATATGGCTTTAGTTAGGATGTTCCCAAGCACAGTACTGTAAATAAAACAGCTGTTAGGTTTTACTGAGCATGCTGGAGAATAGGAGCTCTTTTGGTAACTTTGTCACACTCGCTCTATTCTATTTTCATGCGAAACCCAGGAGTCTAAATTATTGATTTTTTTTTTTTCCCATCTGGTCTGTATGTCGCTTCAAATATTCTTCTGTTATGTTGATTATTCATTAATTGTAGTGTATCTTTGTAGGGAATGGTCTTGTACATAATAATGCAGACATAATAAACTTATATAACACAATTTGCACTACAGCTAATATGGTGCCTAAGACTTTTGCACAGTACCGTCTATTGAAAACTTCTAATTATTCATGGACACCGCCTGCACATCACAGGTACTCGCCTGGGAGTTATCGCCAAATCCCCAGTACAGTCCTGACCTCGCTCCAAGCCAATTCCACATGTTCAGGCCATTAAAGGAGTTCCTGGGAGGCCAGCGTTTCAGATGTGGCTCCGGCGATTATGGCTTCAGCATACTGAGAAAACCTGACGGTAGTGAAACCTTTTTAACTCTCATTACTGTGTTCTTTTATGCTGTACAATTAAAAGTCCTGGTTTGACTTGAATGCTCCTCATAAATTTAAATAAAAAGAGTTTACTGAAAATGTATATTTCTATATGAAGAATTATTATTATTTTTGAATAATTATTAAAGCATTTTAACTTTTTAAAACCTAGAAAGCACTAAACATCATGATCATGTATTACAATTTTTTTTGTCTATTTGTTTATTTATTTATTTTATGCATACAGTAAAAAAAAAAACAAAAAAAAACAATGTGTCTTCAAATTTTGGTGAAACGTTGAACTTGTTCATTAATGAACAGAATATAACTAGCATGTTTCATCGCCTGCTAACAAAACGATCTAAACTCAAACAAAGAACTACTTCATGGTTCGTAAAGGTTTTGTTTATCTAGGATCTTCCAGACACTCATCACCATGAACAGCGATAGTGATCGCACATAAAGTACATTTTTAGCCCCTAACAATAGAGTATATACAGTAGATTAGCATCTGGATTTGGCTAGGCAGCTAGTTGGACGGGTCTACCCCTGATTATTTCCATCCTGTACTGTATATCCTGTTTTTGGTCCAAAAGAAATCGCACTAGGGTGGCAATTTAGCTAGGAATTTTATTTTATCTTGTCCACAAGATAGCTAGCTAGCAAGCTGGCTACTGCCGATTTCTGAATCCGACTCCGCACGGAAGGCTTTTTAATGTGGTAAAGCTTGAAGGTATTTATCAGAAGTCTTTTCTAAATCTGTTTTTGCCTTAAAAAGCATTTAATCACCAAACATCAGTATTGTGGTGTGTTTATTTCGCAGTACGGCTAGTTTTTGGACGCCGACTAGCGAGGCAACCACAAAGCCTCTCATATTTCCTGTTCATTTCACTGGTTGTTGCGCATAACTAACACAATTTGCACAACGTTTTAGGGCAAGGAGAACTCCCACTCGCTGTAGAGCATTTCATTTATCCCGCGATGGCTTTTTACGCCACTTTCCAAGCGAGGTACGTTTCCAAGTATGCGAGCTCTGTTTTTTTTTTCCAAACTGCATGAATGACTCAGATACACACCTCCCGAAGAGCGACTCAGCTTCACTGTTTCGTTATACTAAAGCAGCATTGCGTCAACCTGCTGGTTGCAGGCTGCCTGCTCTTGTGTAAAAGTGATTACTGAGACATGGATTACACAGTCTGAACTGTCTGTAGATGGTTAGAAGAAACAGCAGGGCACGTAGACACGAGATACAAGCCTGATTTCTCTCACTTTCTCTCTCTCTCTCTCTCTCTCTCTCTCTATTTTAGACTCTTTCTCATGTTCAGGGCCGGGCAGAGGCTTGCAGCAGATCTATGATCCATGAAATGAGCTGTAAGAGAAGAGGAGACAGGAAGCGAAAGGCTTCTTGATTAATGGATGGAACGCCGAGGTGTGTAGGTAGGAAGACAGCAAAGAGACAGGAAATTGAGTATCCGAAGACTGTTATGCGCAGTATGTGAATATTAAGCAATAAGCCGGTGCCTGATTAATGCGCTAATACTGTTGCACCATGCAATTTTAATTTAGGTATAGCTCAACCAGGGCGCTGGAGTCCTTCTCTCTCTGGTTTAAAATAAAATGCTAGACAGAAGCCGAGTGCAATACGTTGGCTTGCGGTATTTTGTCTTCTCTTATGTGGGAAAAGAATGTATAAACAAAAAAAAATCTTATGACTTCACGCCACTTGCGTCCATGCTGAATACAAGAATCTTTTTATTGTTAGTTTCAAACCTATATTGGGTGTGAAATAAAAAGAGGAAAAATGATACATTTTCATATAATGAAAAATGAAAAATCGATTGACCTCGATTTTTAGGCCACCCTATATGAAGGTGTTTTTATAAGTGAAACTTCATTGTAATTGTTTAATTGTAATCCTCTGTCAGCTCAAAAAACACATGATAATCCATAAGCAACCATAATATCCTGCCAATATATCATTCCTCTCTCAATAGACTCATTCTTTCTTCTTGGTTTTCTTAAACCTCGACACTGATGTCCACTGATCCTCCAGTTTCTCCATCTTCTGTTCTACAGTCTTGTTAAAGTTTAACACTGCTTGTGCTTTTTCTGTTGCCACACCATGACTGTGAATTCAGTTCATTCTTTTACAGGAGTTTTTTTTTTTTTTTTCCCCCCCATGACTGACTCTTCTGAATCCCCCTTAAGACCTGTAGTATTTCATAAAAGATCTGCAGTGTGTAAATACAAAGGGAGTGTATGTGAACGTGTCTTTTGGAGACAACGCAGAGCGCGGTTTGATTTGAGAGCCTGGCGGGAAAAAAGTCGATGCGATGCGATGCAGAGCTTTCCAGACGAGATACTGTAGCTTTGACGAGCCAAAGGTCATATTTCCTTTACGGACGCTGACCATGCCTACTTCCGCTGATACTAACAACTAAATGAGCGGCCTCATTTATCCATATTAAATGTAATTAAAGTAAATTAAGCTACAAATACAAGAAAGTTACAGCAGCGACCTCATTTCCCCTCTCGTCTGTTCCAACCACTCAGCATTCAGCATCACCAGTATACTAACCACCAGCTGTTCCTCACTGGGTCATGCCTTACCTTAGATGGTGTTTCATGCTTGAACGATTCAGAGGTAGGTGACGCGGCGCTTAGTGGTTAGGGCCGGGGTTTGATTCCCATCTCAGTTCCGTGTGCATGGAGTTTGCACGGTCGCCCCGTGCTTGGTTGGTTTCCTTCTGGTACTTCCGGTTCCCTCCGACAGTCCAAAGACGTGCAGGCGTTCCCAAAATTGCCTAACTGGATTAAAAATGAGAGGCAATAAAAGGCCTTTAGGAAGTGTGGAGAACTATTCCTCAAGCTTACAAGAAACTCTGGCTCTTTGGAAAGAACTGGAAGGCACACGGAACCCGAATTCACTTGCATCCGGACTTTTAATGGTTTTACTTTATCTCAAAGTTTGCCCTCATCTTCAATCCTTTTGTCCTCACGTAACACGTTTAAATGTTGTTGCCTTTCGCACTAGTTTTGTGAAAGCCCTGCACTTTTAACAAAAAAAAAAAAATGAGAAGGAATTAAGGACACCAGCAGGACAGATAGACAGCCAAGAGACAAAAGGAGAACCCGAACTAAACAAAAATGATCCATTGCCGGAAAACGCACTCATGGCTTTATTTCCTCTCCAACACCACAATCAGATTATAAACCCACAATGTGATTTTGGACGCCATTGATTATACAGTCATAAATGTCTGTTCTGCTTCAAACAATCCTTTGAAACCGTGCATGCAGCTCTATAATCAGTTAGTAAATCTGTCCAGCTGGTTCTCCAGCTCTATAAATTTGTGGACTGCTGGGCCCTTTAATCGGAGAGCAGAGCGCGGAATATCAAACTCATGTCATCAGCTCGAGAAAATAAAAGAAAAGAAAAAGTTAGAAATAATAATAAAAAAAACAAAAAAAACATCAACAGTACAGTTTTTCCACGATGTCAGCTTCCTGTTTTCTCGGCTCCTGAGGTTGTGGAGATACACTGAGCTCGGAGATAACTCTTTCCCCTCGAGGGAGGGAGGAAGGGGAACACATTCTCTAAAGCCGTTTTACACACTGCGTTCTGTCTTTTCACACGCACACACACACACACACACACACACACACACGCACACACTTGGTACCGTCATTTCCTCTGCCCAAGATCGTATCGGCTTGCTCATCGGCTATTTAGCAAGAGGGGGAGATCTCTACACACTTAATAAATCCTTAGCCGTTATGAAGTCAGCGTCACACCAGTGTTGTGGTGTAATCTTTCATTTTCAGTGAGGCTTTCACAACTTTACCTCCAGCAGTGGAAAAGCGATTTTTTAAAAAAAAAGAAAGAAAGAGAAAAAAAGAGCCAGTTGACATTTAGAAAGAGCTGTACCAGACATAAGACTATGAAGAAATCATAAGAACAACAGATAAACAGTTCTATATTTGTACATTTCGCATTTCAAGGCTGAAAAGGTTAAAAAGGAAAATCACATGCTACAGAAGTGGATGTGTAGACGGGGAACTCAGGAAGTCTCATCACCTCTCAACCCACAAGATTTTCTTTGAATTCTGATGATTATGGCTTACAGCTAATGGAAACCAAAACTTCAGCATCTCAGAAAATGTGACTATTACTTATGATTTATGATTTATTATGATTTAATATTATTTGAATAAGGTAAATAAGTACAGAACACAGAAGTCTTGGCCTACTGAAATGTATGAACATGTACAGCACTCGTTACCTGGTCGGAGGGTCACTTTGCATGAATTACTGCAGCGATGGCGTGGCATGGAGGCGATCAGTCTGTGGCACTGCTGAGGTGTTATGGAAGCCCAGGTTGCTTTCAGCTCTTCTGCATTGTGGGGTCTGGTGTCTTGCATCTTCCTTATCACAAAAGCCTATAGATTTTCTTTAGACATTTAAATCCCAGAGTCTGGAGGAGGAAGAGAGGAGAGGCCCAGAATCCAAGTTGCACTTGGGATGCACTTGCGGTCCGGTGTAAAGTTTGGGCAGCCATATGTCATCTGCTGGTGTTGGTCCACTGTGTTTTATCAGGTTCAGGGTCAACACAGCAGCCTACCTGGAAGTTTCAGAGCACTCCATGCTTCCCTCTGCTGACCAGCTTTACGGAGATGCTGATTTCATTTTCCACCAGCACTTGATAGCTACTTTCAAAAGTCCTAATACCTGGTTTATGTACCATGGTGTCCCTGTGCTTGATTGGCCAGCAAACCCACCCGACCTAAAGGCTGTAGAGAATGGTAAATTGATTTTCATCTCAAAAGAGGACTTTGGCCCAATGAACAACAGTCCAGTTCTTTTTGACCTTAGTCCAGGTAAGACACCTTTGATGTTGTCTCTGGTTCAAGAATGCAACAGTTGTAGCCCATGTCCTGGATATGTCTGTTCGTGGTGGCACTTGAAGCACATCCCAGGCACAATTTCATGGTGCCAATCCATGGACAGGGATGTGGGCCAGTCCGTCACAGGGCACTCATGCACTCAACACACACTTATACACTACAGTCAACTTGGGAACACCATTTCCCCTAATCTTTGGATTGTGGGAGGAAACCGGAGTACGCGGAGGAAACCCAGCAAGCAAACGGAGAACAGGCAAACTCCGAGGTGGGAATAGAACCCAATTCGTGGAGGTGCGAGGCAACATTGCTAATCAATAAGGTATATACTGTATACAATATTATTTCGATAATGTAGAAGTAGATGATCTAGAATAGACAAAGTTCTGAAATGGCATTTTCACAAGTCTCATAAAAGAATTTAAAGTCTAAAGATAAAAAAAAAATACTGTTAACCGAAGCATGAACATGACATGGACACTACTGTAAGGTTAATTGTATGTTATGGAAACTTTTAATGACTCTAAAGTGGGTTAAAAGCTACGGCAATATCCCTGAAAAGCCGAGGTAAAGCGTTTCTCTGTTAAACGATCGAATGGCTCCCACGAGCGAGTGTCTGCTCGTAATTCAGCTCCAAATCTCCGTCTGACTTGCCAAGGCTTGGACCGAGCTTAATCGTCAAACCTCCGACCCTTAATGTGATCCTGCACTCATTTCCAGGAGTCTAAAAGGAGTCTAATACATGAGCATTATCGTTTAAACCTGCTTTCCAAGACCGTGTCCAAAACCACAAATGAGTTATTTGCTACATTCTTACGAGAGACATTCTTTGGATTTTTTTTGGTTTTGTATTTTTTCCTTTTTGGTGCCACATTTTAAAGTCACACTCCCTCATCCTTAATTATATTTCTTGGCTTAGTGAAGAGAATGAGGGAGACATTTCCAGGCTTAAACAGATACATATCAGAAGAGCTTGTGTGTGTCTTTCCCGTGGTGCTTTTCTTGGCCGCGATTCCTCATCTGCGTTCTGGTAGTTGTCATGGAAATTTGGATTTTTCCAAAAAGTGATCTGATGGTCGAGGTGGGAACTAGAAATAATGCTGAGTGTAACAGGATTCATTCGCGTTGAAAATTGGTTCGTGCCGAGGTGCTCTGCATTAGCCCTGGTTAATGCACTGGAATATAATAAATGTCATATTAGCAGCAGCATAAGCAGGAGGAGGAGGAGGAGGAGGAGGGATACGAGGCATCATGTTGGTTTTAAGCATGCTAAGTGCATGTACAGAGGAAGTGCATGACTGAAAGCACACATCACTTAAAAACACATACACACACACACACACACACGCACACGCACACACACATACACGCTGCCTTTTTAAATGTGTATCTATGATTTCGTCTTAAAGCGACACCCTGGCACTCGTTTTTATCTCTCTGTCTGTTTTCTGCCACTTTCTCTAACATATATATTCACACTTGTCACTTCCTTTCGGTCTTTTTGTGTCACAGGCCTGAAATAAAATGTGTGTGTGAGAAAGAGAGATAGAGAGAGGTGAAATAAGAAAACTGACTGTTCACACACGGTTATAGTTGAGTCAAATTTTCATTTACGCATTTATCTTTCTCAATTTCTATTTGATTTCTGATTCGCGTGATCCGATTTCTATTCCAGTTTCCTTTTCAATGATTTTGATTTAGTTTTATTTTCTGATTAAACCGTAGTAAAAGCGGCAGTGCCAACTTTTTGAGCCAGTTGAGGCTCAGGTTGCTGGTAAGGGCATAAGGGGTTTGTGCCAGGATGCCACTTAATCCTACACCACATACAAGGCGGTCGGTGCATGCCGTGCCAGTCCCAAGCCCGGTTATGAAATGGGAGGGTCGCAGAAGGAGGGGCATCCGGGGTAAAACTTGTGCCAGATCTTGTGGATCAAATAGTCTGATGTGGCGACCCCTAGGATAAAAGCAACAAAGCCCATGAAAAAAAAAAAAACATTCTAAATAGATACATTTAGAAATAAAGTTTTGCCCTTGTAATCTTTTAAATATTATGTTTAATGTATCACTTTTTTAACCTTTACAAATTATGTGCTGTAATATTTTACAATCACAAAATGAATGATTTGCTAAAAAAAAAAAAAAAGACTGACATGCAACTTATATAATATTATTATTAAATAATAATAATAATAATAATAATAATAATAATAATAATAATAATACAAGGATCAAAAGTAACTTTATTATCCCCCTGGGGTAATTTGGTTGCAGCATACATCATCAAACACATTACAAATAAATATTAACACAACTTAATATTTACAACTTGTTCTTAACTAAACTGATAGAAACAGAAATAAATGATCTTTTAAACCTGTTTGTTCTGCATAGTGCCAGAATACTACCTAATGCCTAATCTACTCCCTGATGGTAACAAACCTAAATTCACACCACACTAAATTCGCTCGGATCAGCCCGCATCGATCACGCTTTCTTCAAGGATACGCAAATCCTGAAGGTCATTCAAGGATGTACCAGCAACTTTGGCACCCACCTTCACAATACCCTTTGAACTGTCGTTTTGTTTGTTAGAATGTAACCCTTACCAGCAGATAAGAGGAATGAAAGCAATAAAGCTAGAACGAGGCATTTCCATCAAAGTAGCATCGATATTAAAACTACAGTACGAAGCTAATGATAAAAAGTATATACGCTCAAGCATTAATCTGAGGCTTAAAACACAATTTTGTTGTCGATCATGTGCGAAAATATTTGCTCTCTTGCACCAATTCTACAGCCTGATTGTCTGTTATTTACAGGGTGTTGTTAACAGGGGAATTCTTATTTGATTATTTTTATTATTATTTATTCACTCATTCTTCATCCTAAAGAAAGCCTATCCCGGGGAATTTAGGGCGTGAGGAGGGGTACACCAATCTATCGCAGGGTGCACACACAGCTGCATGTCGTTGGACTGTAGGAGGAGACTGGAGAACCCGGAGGAAACCCACCCAGCACGGAAAGAACATGCAAACTCCACGGACACAGAGGCATCGAACCTGTGACCCTGGAGGTGCAAGGCGACAGTGCTAACCACTACGCCACCATGCCACTGCATTATTAACATTATTATGTTTACTTTCTAGGAATTTTCCCAGGTTTTCCTCCTAACTTTCAGTCGAAGCCAACGAGATGCAGGCCAACCGCATCTTTTCAAACTGCTCTCTCACGCACCATCGGGAGCGGCGTAACACACTCGGAGGATACCGCTATCGGCTCCTCCTCCTTGCGTGAGCTCGCAGATGCTCACGATTGGCTGAAGGAGATACTGTAGAACGCCTCCCATCTCAGCCTATCAGCTCTCTCTAGGCACCTGGCTGCGGATCATCTGGGATTCGAACGTGTGACTCTTCTGTATTATTATTATTGGTCCGATTTCAGTTATTTTGAAAGAATTTCACTGTGCAATAAAGTTTATGTAACAACTTATTTATCTATGTATTTATTATTAGGATTATTATATGTCTTTCTAGACATAGGTTGTCTCTTTCACCCCTGAAGGTTCTTTCTATGTAGAACATTACAGTAAAGACAGCCTCTTTTAGAAAACTTATAATTATCACTTAGGACCCGTTAGGAACCCTTTTTTTTTTTTTTTAAACAAAACTGTAGCATTCCTCTTAACAAACTCTCTCTCTCACTCTCTCTCTGTCCCTCTCTCTATAGTCCATCATTGTAAGCAGTAATAGACAGGAAGCTGGAGATGCCCAGGGACATCCCCCATGAGAGTGGCGACCTCTCATCAAAACACACACACACACACACACACACACACACACACACACACACACACACACACACACACACACACACACACACACACACACACACACACACACACACACAGGCAGCCAAGCCAAGCCGAGCCAAGGCGAGCAAGGAAAGAAAGCGTGGCTCAGCGAATGAAAGAGAGTGGGACAGAGAGAGAGATAGAGGGAGGGAGAGTGTGAGATAAAGGGAAACAAGCCCAGCTGTAAGAATACAATGCCAACAAGAGCTTGGCAGGAGCTCAAGGCTGCTCCGAACGAGTGCCTCCATTTTTTTCCCCCTCTTTCCTTTTTCCCTATTTCAAAGAGAGCTGTGCTGTAAAGCTGCTGCCTGGTTCTGTGCGTGTGTGTGTGTGTGTGTGTGTGTTTTTGATAAGGGGGGTTGGGGAGGGGGGGGGGGAGGTCTTATGAAGCCAAGGATTAAACATCAATGCATTTCTTCTCCGGCTTAATCCTAATGATTACACCAAAATAAATACAATTTATGCCCACTTTATCTTCTCGATTTAATTCGGGCGAGCAGGTGCCAGGGAGGGTTGAGGATGCGGCAAATATTCCCGACGCAAGTTTGTCTCTCATGAATTATGGAGAAGTGGCAACTCCTTTTTTTTTCCTGTAGGACTCTGATGTCAAAATTAATTTCGAAGCCTTTGTGTTGGGAGGATGAAGAACATCGTGTGTGAAAGGAAGCCAGAATGTTTGCGTGTGTGTGTGTGTGTGTGTGTGTGTGAAGCTGGCCCGTGCTGGAGAAGTGGACATATGGAGGGTAGGAGACAGTGGCAACATGCCTGCCTTCCTGAATACAGAACCACAGGGATGCGGAGAAGCGGGTGTAACTCGGCAGACTGGGTTAACGAGAACCGAATGGGGTCAGATGTGGTGTGTTTGTTTCTGTGTGTGTGTGTGTGTGTGTGTGTGTGTGTGTGTGTGAGAGAGAGACAGAGAGAGAGAGAGAAAAGGAGACTACTTCTGTACATAGATGTACATACACACTGATTTCTGAGTCATGGCTAATCAGGACAAAACATTGGCAGGTTATGTGCAATGTATGTGCTGAAGCGTAACATTTGGTGTTGTCCTGGAATTTATTCCCGTTTTGATGCTCATATTTAAGAGATAGCACATATGGGTGCATGCTGCAATAGAAAAATAATCAATAACAGGTGGTATCCTGAAGTAGCAAATTATTATGGGAAAAGAGTAAAAAAATTACTGTGATTATTTTCCTACTACATCATGTGTTTTTGTCCTTACATTTGACGGTAATAATAATAATAATAATAATAATAATAAGGCTTTTTCTTTCTTCTACCCTCATCACTGTTATAATATAATATAATATAATATGCTTTTGAAGTCATTGATTGCCTTTGCAAGATTTTGCAAAAAGTCAATGTGGTGAATAAAAAGGGGCAGCAAGGAGAATATTTGAACGGTTTGACGGCAAAATGAGATAAAAGCCAATTTTCGGACTTTCATTCATTCTGGCAAATCATTGCCCAAATCTATGTCCACAGACATAGAAAGTTAAAAAAAATTTTGTTGAAAATCTTCCTTTCGGAGCTTTGAACTATCACTAGCACTTGTGATCACTAGAACTTGGGAGCCATGATGCACTTACAAAAGTAATGTTCATGGAAGAAAATTAAGCAGAGAGCGATAATGCTAGTAAACATTCAAGTAAAGCAGACAGAAGCAAGGAAGCTGTCGCCATTTGGTTCGACTGGTTATGTCTGCTACGCCTTGTTCTCCAAACAGGGTGCTGTTACTGTATGTCCTTATGCGACCACACATACAGTACAGCACCATTCAAAAGTCTGGACACACCTTAAAATTCAGTGCTTTTTTGTTTAGTCACTTATTTCTACATTCTGTAACAATAATGGAGATTTGGCACAAAACTATGAAGCATTATGGAATTTAAACAGCGACAACAGTAAGAACAAAAGTCAGTTGTTATTTTAAGACATGAAGGTCAGCTGTCCTGGAACAGTTCTTGTAAGAACAGTATTGTGTCGAGTGCATTCGCAAAACCCATCAAACACCATGATGAAAGTGTCTCTCATGAAGACTTTCCCAGTTAAGCAAGAGCAAAACGTACCTCTGCTGCACAGGAGAAGTTAATTTAGAGTCACCAGCCTCAGAAATCACCAATTAATGTAACAACAGCACCTCAGATTAGAGCCGTTATGAAGGATTTACAGAGCAGAAGTAGCAGATATACATCTCAATATCAACTGTTCACAGGAATAAAACCTCAAGGTGCGAGGCGACAATGCTAACAACCTTAACTCCATACTTTTTGCAGACAGTGACTTATAAAAACATAATTTTGCTATATACCGTAATTACAGCTCATCCAACACTAATATTGATACTATTTATTGGTACGAAAAAAAAAATCACACTGATATAACCAAAGCAATTAGAGAATTTCTGCTAATTAGTATAATAAAAAAAAAAAAAACAATACACTAAATATGTCGTAACTGCTTGTCATACTTCTAAGGTACTTATATTAGTAAGGTATTTTCCCTTCAAAAGTGTCAAAATGGAATTATCTCATTCTGCTGTCAAACTGTTCATTTTATGTATTATCTACACAAGTCACAGAAGAAAACTTGACAAAAAAAAAAAAGTAATTGGAATGTAAATTCCTCATTTCCATATTACAGATAAATAAACAATCCGTCTTGTTTGTTTCTGTTTATCCGTCTTCCACATTGCCTGACTCTTTATAAGATGTTATTTAAGTGCAACTCTGATTACCCGCTGTTTCAAGATGCATATTTTCCTCCTCTCGAATTCACAATGCGCATGAAACTGCTGGATAGAAACCGCCGCTATCGACGCTCTTGCAGTTAGACATGGCTCGTCATGCTAATCTTTGTCTGCGCATCTTGAGCTGCACATGTACTTACACGCCTATTTATTGTGTTTTCCTCGCTCTCTACAGTATATACACTCCACTCTGTACTCGGTATTTCTTCCATGGATTGATTTGCGTGACAGCTACTCGGAGGTCTGTTAGGCTTTTTTGTTTTGCTCGCAATCCGGACGTTACCGTGCAGAGAAAAACAGCGAGCAAAAAAGCCCCGGTTGAAAAAGCCTGGAAGTCTTCCATGTCCCGAGAGGCTGGAGTTGATGTTATTAATAGCATTGCGCCGTTAGAGGCTGAACTACCGCTGTACCGCGAGGAAGACACGAACATCTGCTGAACATGGTCTTCTCTCTCTGTCTCTCTCTCCCTGAAACCCATCCGTCTCCGGTGCAGGCAGGAGCTGGTAATCTTTTACATCATGTTTTAGTACTCCACGTCTAAAAGGCCTGTTGACAGTGTTATAATTTAAGCTGCCGATGGCGCCGAGTCTCTGTGCAGCGTGAAGCTCACTCAGACGACTTAAAAACCCACAGACTGAGAGGCAGAAAAGGCCTAACAGCTGCCTCGTGTAATCCTAGAGGTCCTGGAAGCAACAGTTAATGTGAAACTCAGATGTAACCAGTAATGGAGTAACGCACGTCCCATGTGTTGTCCGTTTAGATGTGTGTAGAATCGCACGTCTACTGTTTTCTTATCACATCTTCATCTGTCTCCTCGTGTGTTTAAAGGAGGATCTGTAATTACTTCATAGTACGAGACACAACTTTACTCCACCGTGCCAAGTTTTATAAAAACTAATCACTGACTGTAAAGCTACGAGCCAATCTGGAGCGTACCTGAGGAGACGACTGGCAGCATTTCTGAAAAAAGCAGCCATAAGTTTGGGATTTTGGCTCAAGCACACAAGTGGTGAGAGGTATCCGTTTTCCCTCTCAGCTCTTAGGTGAAATGCCTCAAGTTGTGTTACAGACGCGTGTACAGAACACGGAAAAATTAATGGAAAAGTTCTGAGAATCTGAGAAGATGAGGGTATTACTTTTTACTGAGACTGGCACAGAGATCAGGAATCATAAACAGCGAGAGTATAAATGTACTGGTGGAAAAAGACTCCTTTTTTTTTTTGTACATTTTTAAATGACACTTTAATCACTCATCGTCTATATCGCTTTATCCTGTATACAGGGTCAGGAGACTTAGGGCACATGGCAGGATACACCCTGGACAGGGTGCCAATCCATCAAAGGGCACACACACATACACTCACTTATACACTATGGCTAATTTGGGAACACCAATTAACCTAATCTGCATTAGGTCTTTGGGCTGTGGGAGGAAACCGGAGTACCTGGAGGAAACCCACCAAGCACGGGGAGAACATGAAAACCTCATAAGCACCTGGTCAGGAATCGGACATGGACCATGGAGGTGCATACACCAGCCTCGGCTAACTGGTAGATGAGGAGGCATCACAGTTATTTACAATGATAGTCTGATTATCATACAAAAACACGGACACAAATTTAATGCATTTGAAGTTCTCTAGAGTAACATAACAAGTGTAGCTACAAATATTAAGTCTGCTCAATATTTTGATATTCCTTTTTTAAGAATCCAGAAGACCCCCCGAGAACAGCATTTATGCCCATACTGGACTCAGTGTGTAGTAGGACCCAATCATAAAGCAGGTCACACTTTTGATTTAATATTATCCTTCGGATTAAGTATAAGAAATATAACCACAATTCCACAGTCTGAAGTTATCTCAGATCACTACCTTGTCTCGATTAAAGCGTGTCATAGTAATAATGTATGCACAGCACCGCGCTTCCACCTTAAACGTACATTTACATCAAATACCGCACAGAGCTTTATCAATAATCTTCCAGAGTTATCAACTTTGATTGGATCGCCATCTCCACAGAACTCGAACAGGCGACTGAATATTTCGAGTCGACATTTCGCTATACCTTAGATGATGTTACTACAGTTAAAAGGAAAATGATTACAGATAAGAAACTCGCTCCCTGGTATAATGATCACACACGCACTTTAAAACAGACCGCTCTAAAATTTGGACGTAAATGGCGTCAAACTAAATGTTCGTTCAGTACGTGTGAATGTTAGTTTTTCAAATAGCATGGAAGAAGGACATTCTGAATGATAAAAAATCTCTCAGTGATGCTAGATCGTTGTATCTCTCCACTCTTATAGAAAATAACAAACATGAGTTTAGATTTTAATTTAACACCGTAGCTAAAGTAACTAAAAACCAGACCACTGCAGAAATCTCCACAACAACAACATACAGCAGTGAGGACTTCATGAACTTCAATAACAAAATAGTAAATATTAGGCAAAAAATTCAGGCTTTGAAACCAGACAATTAAAGTGATACAGATGATAAACTAACCACATCACATCAGAACCTAGTATACTTTACTCCCCTTGAAGAAAATGAACTAATTTCACTCATCTCTTCTTCAAAATCATCAACCTGTGAAATAGATAGTACCAGCAATAACAGAACCCCTGTTGAAAATAATTAACTCTTTACTCAGCATTGGGTATGTTCCCAAATCCTTTAAATTAGCGGTTATTAAACCGCTAATTAAGAAACCTGACCTTGACCCTTGTCAATTGTCCAATTACACGCCGATATCATACCTCCCCTTTATCTCTAAGATTCTGGAAAAGATAGTAGCACAGCAACTATGTTCATATCAACATAGGAATGGCATAAACAAATTGTATCAGTCAGGATTTAGGACCTCATCACAGCACAGAGACAGCACTTGTTAAAGTAGTAAATAACCTCCTATTGGCCTCTGATCAGGGTTGCGTCACTATACTTGTGTTACTGGACCTGTGCAGCTTTTGACACAATTGATCATGGTATTCTCCTTCACAGATTAGAAAATGTAATAGGAATTAAGGGTACGGCTTTCTCCTGGCTCAGATCCTATTTGACTGATCTTTATCAGTACATAGATCCAAATGGTCACTGTCGCCTTGCACCTCCAGGCTTGATGCCCGTCTCTGTGTGCATGAAGTTTGCATGTTCTCCCCGTGCTTGATAGGTTTCCTCCAGTACTCCGGTTTCCTCCTACAGTCCAAAGACATGCAGGTTTGGCGGATTGGTGTTCCTAAAATTGCCCGTAGTGTGTGAATGAGTGTATGACTGTGTGTATATGTGGGTGTGTCCTGCGATGGATTGGCACCCTGTCCAGGGTGTATCCCGCCTTGTGGCCTAAGTCTCCTGGGATAGGCTCCAGGCCCCCGCGACCCTGAATACAGGATTAAACGGTATATACGAGTGAGTGAGTGAGATCTAAATGGTGATTATTCTGCATGTTCTCAAGTGGAGTTTGGTGTTCCACAGGGTTCAGTTTTAGGCCAACTGCTTTTTTCTCTTTACATACTTCCTCTGGGCAACATAATTCGTAAGCATAGTATTAGTTTTGATTGTTATGCTGATTACACACAGTTATATGTCTCAGCAAAACCAGATGAGAAAAAACATCTCACTAAAGTTGAGCAATGTGTGCACGTCATAAGAGATTGGATGTTAATTAACTTTCTTCTGCTTATTCCTGATAAGACAGAAGTTCTAGTCATAGGACCACAAGCAGCTAGAAGCAAGCTTTTAGATCACACTTTAAATGGCCTTTCTGTTCCATCAAGTGCAATAGTGAAAGACCTTGGTGTGATTATAGATTCCAGCCCAAAGGTCCAGACCCCCTCTACCCCTTGGACCTGCGTGACTCGTCCTGGTGTCCCGCTTCTTGCTGGAGATCGCGACACATGTATTCCCCGTGTGGTCTACCTGGGATGCGTGTGGTGACTGGGGACGGTTCCACTTTTCCACAAAGACTGTCCTGAACTCGGTTGATGCTGACAACTGTTCATGACTGCAGTAGCTCGATAGTTCAGGACCAGAGTTTAATCTATTTATAATCTACCTGAGCCTCTAATAATGAACTGGAATCCATATTAACTTAAACACATCTTCTGTTATACTGACCTTCCAGTCTCATACAGTATGGTGCAGATCAAGCCTTGCTATCCGTTTTCACCCAAATGAGGATGGGTTTCCTGTTGAGTCTGGTTCCTCTCAAGGTTTCTACTGCCATCTCAGGGAATTTTTCCTTGCCACTTCGATCCCCGGCCAGGCTCGATTCCCGTCTCTGTGTGCATGGAGTTTGCATGTTCTCCACGTGCTTCGTGGGTTTCCTCCCACAGTCCAAAGATTAGGCTAATTGGCGTTCTCAAATTGCCCGTAGTGTGTGCATGAGTGAGTGTATGTATGTGTGTGTCTGTGCCCTGCGATGGATTGGCACCCTGTCCAGGGTGTACCCTGCCTTGTGCCCTAAGTCTCCCGGGATAGGCTCCAGGCCCCCCGTGACCCTGAATACAGGATTAAGCGGTATAGATGATGAGTGAGTGAGTGAGTGAGTGAATTGAGGTGCAAGGCAAACAGTGCTAACAACTAGTACTTACAGTATTAACGATAATAAAAGCTAGGTGCAAATATAACAGCTAAGTTTAACTTTCCAAATTAATTTCCAGTCTTACCAGATTCCAAAGACTCCCAGTGCAGGCTTTGCAGTACTTCCAAAATAAACTCTTCCCTTTAAAAGTATTCTCATCTGCCAAATGATGAATCATACAGATATATATTTAAAGGAGATCTATTATGCATTTTTTTAGGAAGGGTCTCCAGTGTGTTTATATATCCAGATTGTCTATAACTTACCATTCTTATTTCCATTTTAATTAATGAGAGAATTAGAATCTACCCCTAATGTGACCTCACAAAAGAAGATCCCTGCCCACATTTAGCAGACACTCTTATCCAGAGCGACTTACATTTTTATTTCAATACTCATCTGAGGGTCTTGCTCAAGCCCAACAGAGACAACTTGGTGGTCATGGGATTTGATGAGACCTTCTGAAACGTAGCCCAATGCCTTAACCACTGAGCTACACCTGACCCTGACTGTGCTCTTTTTCTGGTGGGTGTGAATGGGTGGTGAATTTTGGGGGATGAGGGCATGGTTCAGCAGTAGCTCATTTACATAAACACTGAAATGGCGCATATGGAGGAGGAAGAGTTAAATAAAGCTAGTTTGGGTTATGAAAATGTATTTCAATTATGAAAGGTATTCAAAGCATTCCACACAAACATACAGTATTCTTCGTACAAAAGTTTGTTGAAAGATTTCATCACCTGCCCTTAGATTTTAGCTAAGAGTCTGAGTTTCATGTAAAGGATTACTGAGTTTTTGTTGCTAGGATTCCAGGCATTATCTTAGCAAGAGTTTAAGCTAAATTGTACTGCTCAAGCTTTTCCTTTAATCCTGAAGCTAATACAACAAATATAAACAGCACGTTTACTACTTGTGTCCCTTCTGAATTACTGCAACTGATAAAGATTTTGGTGTCACTAGAGGAAGAAAGAGATCCAGAAGGGCAATGAATTAAACGGATGAAGTGGAAAGCACAAGGTCAGGATCGACTTGTGTCTCGACCTTTGCCCTGGGCGAATTTATACCACTTTGACAGGAGCTACGATATGTTCAGTAATGATAAGTGTCCCTTGGACATATGCAGGAGATTGAATTCAGCTTCATTCCGCTGCCTGTCACCTTGAACAAAGCCGCATGATTAGTTAGAACAGCTCCCATAAGTCAGTTTATCTCCCATGAAACTCTATCATCCCTCACTATCCAATTTATAGATACAAATTTGAAATCTTGCTATGGAACACCCTTGGTTACACACTTGGTATCTCTCTCTCTCTCTCTCTGTCGAACACTATTTCAGCCATATTAATTGGATTTCTTAATTAGTTCCAGTAATAATTATTAAGGCGATATATGGGAGCTGGGAGAGATGTTCTCTTTCTTCTGTGGTCTCTAATGCCTGCAGTTGAACTGGGTCATTAACGAAAGCCATCACTCAAATAACACACACGCCGGGCTTTTCTCTTCTCAAACGCACACGCACACACACACACACACACACACACACACAAAGACTAAGGCACAGCTGGAGACAGGCAGAGAAAGAGACATGGTAGGAGGTGCATGTAAGTTCGAGAGGCAGACGTAGAGAGCTTTAATTACCCTGGTTACTGAAGTTGCGATGCCTGCGACGGTCTCTGAGGGATTTGGAAGATTTGTTTCAGCAGCAGCTGGAAACAAACTGATATGACACTCACCCAATAACAATAACGGCGTAATTGTGTCTGCTGCTCCTTCTCCTCTCTGCATGGCTGCTTCCAACCAAGACAAGAGGCACTCTGGCCCCAGTTAGTAATACAACCAACGGAGCTGTTCTTGCTGTAATGGGTTAAGGAATGGTTTATGAAATTTCTATATCCCTATTATGGATCTGATTATAATTAACTGAGAGAGAGAGAGAGAGAGAGAGAGAGAGAGAGAGAGAGGTTGGTAGTAATGTTTGTGCATTTCTGTGAGCCTCAGAATGAGGTCAGATTAACCTGAATAAGTCGGAATCTATTGCTTCTATTTGAGGAATAAAACATGATTGGACAGGTTGTTATAGGAAAATAATTCAACCTTGTTTTAATTTATGTAGTGCTTTTAACTATGCTCATCAACTATGTCACATAGCAGGTTTACAGAATCAATCAAAAAGTCATAATGATCAGATAGTCCCTGATGAGCAAGTCAAGGGTGACTGTGGCAAGGAAAAACTCCCTGAGATGGCAATAGGATTTGAATTGTTCAATAACAGCAAGAATTGATCTGCAGTCATACTGTGTGTTAGGAGGCTGGAGGTTCAGTATAACTGGGAAGATGTTTAAGGTAATATAGAGTCCAGTTCCATTATTTGAGGATCAGGTACAAAATTGTGTTGTGGGAATTTCCGGGAAATTTTAACTATTGTGTGACTGCAGTCACAAACCGTCAGAGGCGTCCAGGACCATCTTCATGATCAAGTGAAACCAGTCACAGCCACTACATGGCTTCCAATCAGACCACATGGGGTCTCCATGCAACAAGATCTCATTTATATAAATTTTCATTTATCACGGAATAAAACTGAACTGGTGAAGATTGGAAAAGTCATGGTGAGCCCTTGGAACCAATCTGACCACAATGACTGGGCTACGGTACAGTAACTCAAATAAACACTCTTGACCACCGTGTTGGGTAGAAAAAAAAAGCAGCCCAAAATCCACAACTCAACAAACCTTAAGGTGGACGTGCCAGAACAGTCCTTACAGCAGTAGTGGGATCCAGTGTGGTCAACGTTTGTTGTGTTGTGGCCTTTGGGATGCTTTTCAACTCAACATGTTGGCAAAGAGTGATTATTTGAGTTGCCATAGCCTGGATATTCTGGTCAATTTCCTTTGACTTCTCACATTTCCACCTCTAGAACTTCCACTCTCTGGATGCTTTCGGTTTTTCTAATCACTATTCCTTTGAGGCGCTTATGTGTCAAAATCCAAAGAGATCAGCAATTTCTAATATTTTCTTTTCATGCCTTCTGGTGTACAAAGCTCTTCTCCTGTATCTGCGTGGTTTTATGCTCATCTACTGCCACGCGATTGGCTGATTGTTGATTGAAGAATTGGCTGCAGCTGTGATGTTTCGCAGTCCATTCTTGGATGGGAGACATGCTGTTATGCTTCCGAATCCCTGAAATCCACATGGGACTGCATAGAATCAAAGACACATCCAGGTCATTACGCTCATATACACCTGTTCAATATGGATCTGCACAGTCTGATACTGCATATGAAGCATGCCTACTTCCTATAAAACCAAAAGCATGCAGACGGTTTAATACAGACATACTGTAACGGCTTCTCCTGCTTTGACAGCGATTGATACGACTGTATGCGATGTGGCGTACAGTAATCGAGAATTACACTGTTGAGAGATTTCTTTCTGGAGTAAGATGTTAGGAACAGCTGGTGAGACAGATCGTAGGGAAATGTTCCTCTGATCCAAACCAGCAGGCTCGATCTTATCAGACGTCACAACCAGTGCTCAGCCGCAGCCTCCTGCTTTTCTCTATGGTGCATGTGTGGACATGAATCAGTGCCCGTTTTTCTTTCCCGGTCGACTCTGTGTGTCTATGCTGAGCTACGACTGTGTGTGCTACAGTAATGGCTGCCAGCTGGTTGCCTGGCAGGCTCTGTAGAGGCGATGATGGAGGATGGTTTGGGCTGCCTCTCTCTCTCTCTCTCTCTCTCTCTCTCCGGTGGCCTCGGGGACCAAAAGCGAGCCCAGATGCCCTTGACTAGGCCCCCGCTGGCTGGTATCAATTAGAGGGCTGGCTGGCGAAGTTGGCAGGCTGGGTACAGCAGCTGGGGGCTGGCGGTCTCGACTGGGCACGCAAACAGAAGGCCTCCACTCGCCACAGATATCAGCTAACAGCACAGTGACGTACAACATCAGGGATACACCATGTGAGTAGTGTTTACCTTCAGCTCCTTTGCCTTTACCACATCGTGAAGAATCAGAACATCTCTAAGTTTTCTTCAAGTCCTTTTCTTCAAGCGATACAGGAGATGTTAACTGCCATTTTAATACGAGGGGTGTTCAAGTCAAACAGGGAGATGTCGGCTCATGAGCAGAAGAAAATTCATCCTATACTAGTAGCACCAGGTGAGTCACATGTTAAGAAAATATGGCATGCAACCATGTTAGTGCAAGAGTGGATCAGCGTGTTGTAACGAAATTTCTCACGAGTGAAGATATAACGTTGATTGATGGTGATGAGTCTCTTAGCCGCAGTAAAATATTTGATTTAAAAAAGGCCGTATGTCTGTAAATGACGATTCCAGCTGAGGTGGCTCAGAGCCCATGAACATTCAGTGAGTGGAACACCTGATCCTTGAAAATCAATAGCTCACTCAGCCCCAGCGTGCAGAAGAGACACATCTGTCTGTGAGAACACCACTTGCAGGTTACAGGAACTCGGCCGGGGGATATTGCCACAGCCTCCGTACAGTCCTGACCTCACTCCAAGCCATTTCCATGTCCATGCCCGGACCTTTAAAGGAGTTCCCGGGAGGCCGGTGTTTCAGATTTAAGACAGGCAGTCCGATCATGGCTCTGGCATACAGAGAAAACTTTATACCTTAATGGTAAACTCTGGTGCATTATTGTACCAGGGGATTATATAGAGAGAGATAAAGGTAATTTTTAACACTCATAACTGCGTTCTGTTATTCTGCACAATCAAAAGTCCCAGTTTGACTAGAACACGTCTCATATGATTCACTACTCTCACACAGATTGACAGAGGAGAAAGTTCTTCCTACAGCATAAACACAGTTTATTTATTTATTTACATTTTTTGCCTTGTTTGTCTCATCAATTGAAAATTGCCAAACCAAAAGGCACATTCTACAGTAGGTAGATACAGTTAATCACACGTGTCTGTTTTGATGTAGACCATGTTATCATGCTAATTCATATTGTTCTCCTAACAAGCTGGAAGCTGGAATAAAGTTACATCATTTTTCATGAACAGTGGTGACACAAACCCAACCTTTACTCATTCATATTCAAGGAAGTAAGAAATAAAGGAAGGAAGGGTTCAGATAGAGGGAAAGAAAAGAGATAATGAAAGAATTAAACAAAGAAATGAATAAATGAAGAGAGGATTGTAGATGGACAAAGAAAGCAAGGAAGGAAAAGAACAGAGAGCAAAAAGAAATAAAAAAATGTGTGTGTGTGTGTGTGTGTGAGAACAAGGCAGTGGAGGATACTTTCAATTTGGCCTGTGTGTCACGCGAGCATTTAAAATTGTCTGCTAATGCTTGGTGTGTGTGTGTGTGTGTGTGTGTGTGTGTGTGTGAGTGAGCTGGAAAAGGATAAAAGAACCAGAAGCAAACCTCACCATTACCACAGCACCCTTTAGCTACATGGGAAATTAGAAGGGGCAGTGTGGACTTCCTGCCTGTTTATCCACTCAGACATTATGTCTATGTGTGTGTGTGTGTGTGTGTGTGTGTGTGTGTGTGGCTAATGTGAGACAGGGAAGTGGGAACTGACTCATGTTCAGTAATCAGGACCTCGGCTCTTTGTGGGGTGGGGTTGTGTGTGTGTGTGTGTATTTATTCCATGACCATACAACATATTCATTTCTGATTGCCTGGGAAGTGAGCTATTCTTTGATGAGAACAATGGTGTTTGGTGATTGTCCATTAAAACAATGATGATAAGTGATTGCTACAGTTGTGACAAGTTACTGCTTGATGGAAACAATGGTAATGAGTGACTGATCACTGGAACTATGGTAACGAGTGATTGGTTGATTAAAACAATGCTTGTAAGTCATTGGTTTAGAGGATCAATGGTAATGAGGGATTGGTTGATGGGAACAGTGGTGATGAGTGATTGATCACTGGAACAATGGTGATGAGTGATTAGGTGATGGGAACAATGGTGTTGAGTTATGGTTGATTCGATCAATGGTAATGACTGATTGGTTGATGGGAACAGTGGTGATGAGTGATTAGATGATGGGAACAGTGGTGATGAGTGATTAGATGATGGGAACAGTGGTGATTGACTGCTTGATGGGAACTGTTGTGATGAGTGATTGGTGAATAGGAACAATGGTGTTTAGTGGTTGATAACTGGAACTAGGGTGATGAGTGATTGGATGAGGGGAACAGTGGTGATGAGTGATTGGTTGATGGGAACAATGGCAAAACAATAATTTGTGTGTGTGTGTGTGTGTAAGTAAGTAAGTAAGTAAGAAGGGATTGAGTGGCGGTATGAAAAAAAAAAGGTAGCTGAATAAATTTGATTTATGTACAGCAAAACAAGACCCCTTCAGTGTATATGTGTTTGTATGTGTTTTGTTTCTTGTTAAGAGCACAGCGTGTGTATGTGTGAGTGTGTGTGTGTAATGTTAAACTGCTCTGGGGGGCCTGTGGGAGGAGAACACACAATGGGTCCAGGGCATGTGGTGCTTTTCTCCGCTGCACATGACGTCTTTGGGGAAACGTGATGTGGGGCATCTGGCTTGTTGGCATTCAGAGCCCATGCGGCTTTTGTTCAGCTGCGAGCTGAGGGAGAAATGAGGTTAATTTTACAGCGCTTTGTGCTCTTTGTACATAATGAGTGTTTTGTCATGCAGCTATTTAAAAATCCAGTCACGCCGCATGAGCTGGGGGAAAAAAAAAACCCACACATTTTAGTCAACTATTGAACTAATATAATCATCAAATTGTTTATAATTAAAGAGTAATTAAACTGTAAAATCTGTGATAAGCTGAGCGTCGACTCGCGTGCCGGTTCTGTCGCGTAAACCTCAGAGCGCTCCGAGTGCCTTTCTTTAATTAGCACCTAAACCTGAGGTGTGTAAGTTTCCTAAGGGAGCGGTTGCTTCCTGTCGGAAAAAAAGTCTCTCGCTAACACCTGGCATGTCTCTCTCCTCGGAAAACCAGGTACCGGAACTTTCCAAGCGTGTACAGTTGTCGAGAGTCGCTGCGCCTCTTTTTCCACCTCTTTGTTTGTTGACATTTCCGTGACTCTACGCGATGCTAAAATGGCAATTTGGTTTGCAGTTTCATTTTTTCCTCTCTTTTTGTAGTTGATTCGCGGCGTCTCTGCTCAAACGGCAACGAGCCCTAAATGTCAATTGCCTTAAATGTTACCCATTTCTGTTCTAGTGTTGTCCTTTACATCCTTCACTTTGTAGAATGAATTACAAAAAAAAAAAAAGACAGCACTGTGAAACATCTTGTAGTTTTAACTGGAGTTCAAAGAAATCATTCATAAAATGTTCATCTTTTATAATTATGAGCACTGTTGCCACTCTGAAGTTGATATACAACATACAGCAATAAATTACCAAACGTTTAAACCAAGGTATCGCTCACATCATCAACAGTCTTTCTATCACCAGCATCTCTTTTTCTAAATATAGATGGTTGTGTTACAGAGTACCTGGAATGCATACGTCTCTCTTAATAGCTTCTACACTGAAGATGCCACTGAAGACTTCTTCCTCATGAGCGCTAAAAAAATCTGCTTACAGGAAATGTCGTCATAGCCCGGCTCGGAGCTTATTGTCGTATATTATTTTTCTCTCATTTTGTTTCATTTGAGCGCACAAGATACGATCCGCTCTCGCTAAGTTGATTTAGTAAAATTAGAAAACAAACTTAGGTACAAATATGATGTCATCACTTCCAGGCCTCATATCATCATATTAATGGTTATTTATTTATTTATTCATTCATTTACATTTTTTAGGTTACTACCAATGTGATTTTTTTAAATGTAGAAATAATCCAGTATTTTAATCAGTGCATCAGTATCCACCTGTGATTTGTATCTGAATCACAGCTGGATCTACTGTCTAAGGTGGTGTTCGAACTATTATTTTTTTTAATGAGCCAAAGGTTGCATGGTGGTGTAGTGGTTAGCACTGTCGCCTTGCACCACCAGGGTCCGGGTTAGATTCCCGGCCAGGTTTGATTCCCGGCTCTGTGTGTGGAGTTTGCATGTTCTCCCCATGCTTGGTGGGTTTCCTTCGGGTACTCCGGTTTCCTCCCACAGGCCAAAGACAGGCAGATTAGGCTAAATGGCATTTCCAAAATTGCTCTGTAGTATGTGAAGGAATGAGTGTGTATGTACTGTATGTGTGTGTGCCCTGCGATGGATTGGCAAACTGTCCTGGATGCCTCATGCCCTAAGCCTCCTAGGATAGGCTCCAGGCCACCTGTGAATACAGGATAAAGTGGTAAAAAAGATGAATAAATGAGCCAAGACTTCAGATCAAGCAGAAATAAGTAAAAATTTTGATATATACAGTGGAACCTTGGATTACGAGCATAATTCGTTCATGAAGTGGGCTCGTGTTCCAAAACACTCGTAAACCAAATCATCATTTCCCATAAGAAATAATGAAAACTCTAATTATTCATTCCACAGTCCCAAAAAATAAATACATAAAAATAATTAATACAATCTATAAAATGAAAATAAATCAAATTAATCTGCACTTTACCTTTAAAAAAAGTACAAATAAATCCCGACAGATAAGCGTTTCCTTTGGTGCGCTCAGGCGCCGTGTGTGTGTGGAATTAGCCCTTTCCCTTGCCTTGTTTTACACAGTAACACTCCTCCTCCCTCTCCCCACCTCGCTTTTTAAGTTTCACAACAAACACACACACACATACACACACACAACGGAAACACCGTTTTAACGGAAAAAAGAAATCTCTCTGACCAGGCGTGAGCGCATACTAAGGGAATCACTGCTGTAAAGTAAAAAAACAAAAAACAAATGAACCAGCACCTTACCTTTGAAAAGAATCGCGACAGAGCAGAGTTTCTGTGTGTTTGTGAAGCCGGGGAGGGGGTGAAAAGGCGAGAGAGTGACGGTCGGTGTCAAAGTAAGAGTCGCATGCGTGACACATGATACTCGGTGCTCGTAAACTAATACTTGCTCGGTTTCCGATTAAAAATTTATTTAAAATCTTTGCTCGGTTTGCGGAACACTCGTAAACCACGTTACTCGCAATCCGAGGTTCCACTGTATATTTTTTTCCATTTTAAAGCAGGGGTTTCGACCTTCTGCGCTTTGTCATAGCTCTTCTCTAATTCATTCAAATGCATTCAAATATTAAATCTTTTACATAAATAATGTTTTTACTTAAAATAATAATTGACAACTATATCTGCATATACATATACACCTCAGATAAATGTAAACCATGTAATTCATACGAATTTATCATTATAATTTTATAATGAATTAATATGATTTGAAATGATCTCTTGCACTGAAAGACTTTCTCACTCTCCCTTACACACACACACACACACACACACACACACACCTGAGAGACTGCGTTTATAAGATTCCGATTTTTTCCCATCTAATGCCTGTTTTTACCCCGGGGCTCATTGCCCTGCCCTCCCTTAAAGCCCTGAGTGTTTTATTTCCATGAGGACACAGGCCTGAAGGCACCATTCACATATTGTGATAAATGAAGTCTAGAGAGCTTTGTTGTGCAGCCACACCCCTTTTCAGTAGCACTGGTGCGTTCACTAATCCAAAGGGGGTAGAGATGCAAATTCAAACTGACCCCATAAAGACAGCATGAATGAACGATACGGTTATGTGTTACCATATTGTCAGGTGCTCATGCAAAGTTTCCATGCAGGCTTTCAGGGGCGAGATGGTAAACCAGTGTCGGAGGTGTGTTTTTTTTTGTCAGTCATGTCTGAAACATTTTTTTTTTTTAAAGAAAAGAAAAGAAATCAGACCTGCCGACTCTATTGACTCTTGGGAACCGTGTCACGGTGAAGGTGGAGGAAGTCGAATAGGTCAGCGTAATCGGATACGTTCATTTGGATATGAAACGATGATCTGTAGAGCGTGACTTAAGTCACTGACACCAAAGCACCTTTCAGGCTCCCCGTCTCGAGCGGGGATCACTGGGCTAGCCGTAATCCTCGCAAGGCCCGGCCTCCTTTTCATGTGGCCCAGAGTCGCTGAAACGCACGCGTCAAAAGCTATCACCGCACCGGAGGCATCGCCAGGCACAGTCCGGCGCTCTCAGGTTCCCAGCCGTCCTCCATGTCTCGCTGGCTCCAACAGGTTTCTCACTGAAACTCTCAGATGAGCAGCTGAGAACTCGTGTTATCTAAGCTGGGAATCAGTGTAATCTAATAGGCCTCTGCCCTGTGGGAAATTGAGCAGGACTGAGATTAGGGCCTGCTGAAAGATGACAAGCTTAGAGAATACAGTTAGCAGACTGTTTTGCTGTACTCTAAAGCTGTCCCGGTCATGTTATAGAGGCTGGGTCTTTTGTGGAGACTTTTTTAAAGAGAGGGCTTTAGGAGTAATCCTATCTGCATCCCCAGTGGATAAAAAAAAGCCTCAAACCTGGATAGGAAATTGCAGTCATAATGGCAGGTGTTTTTTCTTTTTTTCCTTTCTTGGCAAGTGGTGTAGCCGAACATGTTCTTGAACTGTTTTTATACTTTTATATTTATTCTCCATGGCTTCTTTGCAAAGAAAAAAAGCGAATTCACTCCCAGCTCAGATCACTACGCATGCATGCAATCGACTACTACTGTACATCAAACAAAATTTGTAGGCACTTCATGGATGATTCTGGCCAACGCTGAGAGCAGCAGCAGGCGGAGACTAAGTGCAGATACATATCACGTTTACTATTTATACGCCTGCCATAAAGGTGTGAATACAGGATGTGGTGGACACCAAAGTTCAGCCCTTATCCTTCGATCAGTTTACCAGTTTATGTAGAAAGAAGAAGCTGAACAGTACACGACATGGCGATGAATTTAACTCAGATTTACAGAGCTAATTACTAGACGTGGAGGTGGCACACTTCAGAACCGAGTTAAAGGTGAAGTGTTGGTTCTCCAAGCTGAAATGAGCACTGGCATGCTCGGCTGCTTCATAGAGGTTAGGAATGAAAATAGCCTTTCCGAAAGCAATGAAAAAATAAAACAGCTTTCTCTTTCGGAGCTCATCCTGCGTGCCAGTCTGTCGTCCCGTGAAAAGATGTCTAGAAGAGAGATTGAGCAGGACGCGTGCCAAAGCTCTAAACGGTTAAGTGGCCCGAGTGCCAGCCCGCCTGGCACCGAGACAAGCTGGCATGCCGCAGCACCCGTTGCATTACATTACTGTCGGCGTGCAAATTACAAAACCCAACACACGCACACTCGAATTATGCCTTCATTTGGACAATTGAACAGAAGTGCCTTTCAGCGGACGTGACGGGTGCGTCCTTTTACGGAACGCCGATTCGACGGAAAATTCAGAACATAACACAAATTTTTTGGGCGGGAGAAAGCATCTTATGCTCTCATATGTGTGTGTGTGTGTGTGTGTATGTGTGTGTTTTTCCACAACATTTTATTCAGAAATAAATTTGCTTCTGTAAGCTAACATGAAATGTTGAATCTCTTTTTACAGGAGACACTGTACGAATAGCATATATTTAGAAGGTAACAGATGAAGCGCAACGATAGCAAACACAAGGCTGGTTAAAATAAGTCGGATGTCTAAAAGAAAATATGCAATATTTTATATAAATTGGCAATTTGTTTTACTAGTCAGAACCAGATTGGCTATATCTATGTGTTTTCTTTATCTGTTATAAAAGTCTGATGCTTTTGGTAGAGAACATTTTGAGTTGCTATAGTATAATGACAAAATGCGTCAAACGTTTATGTTTGTTTTTCTGATTCTTGTTATAATGTTTTTTTTTTTGTTTGTTTAATTATAACTGTACGGATACTTTTACCATGAAGTGACACCTCAACCATTTGGTAGAGGTCTATACTATAATGGGGTCTGTTAAAAAAAAAAAAAAAAAGATTGTTTTTATTATTTGTACTTCAATTTTTCATCACTTTTTTCTTTATTATTAACATTATTAATATTATATTATCTTAATAATTATGAATTTATTTATTTTGTATTATTATTAACAAGGATTATAAATTGTTAAAGCTGTTAACCTGGAAACCAAATAACTTTCCTTCAAAAGGTTGCATTAATGATTTTGATGTTTTTTTTTATTTTTAAGGTTTCAGATCCATAATAGGTAGCATGGTGGTGAGGTGGTTAGCACTATGGGCTCACACCTCCAGTTTTGAGAGTTCAATTCCTGCCGCATTTTGGGTGAATAAATAATCCATCTTATTCATGTTCAGTGCACAGTATCCTCGACTCTATTTGAATACACAGGTTCTGTTTTATAATAATAAAATCTGTTTTAGCTTAACATGGTGTTTAATCTCAAACCAAAGTATCCTCGCATGACCTCTCAACTCTATGCCAGTAGAACAAACATATTGTAATTCTAACAAACCAGGTTTTTATCTGAACCCGAACAAGTGCGCTTTGAAGCACTGATCTGAAAAGCCTCGATAAGAAACATGACCTCGGCACTGCTCTGTTCCTCTTTGCGATGCACTTCGCCGTTATCGCGTCAGATTGTATTGATCATATGGGAAAATGTGCGTTCGCCTCAAAGTGGAGTCTGTCTCCTGGACCTGAGGACGGGGGCTATTTTACAGGCTTTATCGCACAACCGAAATAATTGAAACAAGGCCGTTTTCATGCCTTCCACTTCATACGGGGACCCGCGTTCACTCAGATGTTCAGTCGCGGATCATTAAGCCTGTAGAAGCCAAGGTTTCGGCCGGAGGGTGCCTGCATGTGTGTGTATGTGCATGAACATACTGTTTTTTATTCCTGTTTATATTTGCTTGCATGACATATTTCCTTTGCTTCCCTGAGCTTGCTGTTTGTGTGAGTGTATGTGTATGTGTTGTGATCCACAGGTGCACTGGCTCTATCCAGATGGAAAGAAAACATTAGCCTGGAGGGGCACGGAGACAGATGGAGAGAGAAAGAGAGAGAGAGAGTTGTTTCGAATGCAAATCACCTGTTTTGCCTCGCAGTGTCCCAGCTCGTGAAATACGAACGGTATGAACATGCAGTGGCTTCATTCATAAAACAAATAAGACAAGTCCCCTGAAAAACACCCTCATAACCAGGGAAACCAGACGTCCAATCAGGTCCATGAGAACGTTGTTAGATGATTGTTCACCACAACACTTAGCTCTCGATATCCCTTGATGAGAAAGCGGACGTTTTTCATTCCCGCAGCATATCTATGGCATTAGATCACTCCAGCCAAATACAGGAGTATCCAAAGTCTCGCTGCATCCTGAGAGGAACATTTACTCTATATACGTGTAGCCCGTGACCACATCTGGAGGAGAACTGTAAATTCCAGCTGTTCCTCATCGAGGGAATTAGTCACCGTATCGAATGACCTTTGAAGTCAGGAATACATGCGAATGTGTTCTCCTGTGATGTTCAGATCAAATCTTTTGTTTTTTAAACGATGGTATACTTTGGTCTGAGTGGTGATGGTAGATTCGTCATATATATAATGTCATTTATCATGAGTGGCCGGTGATCTGTGGTAGCGCTTGCCCCGGATCCCGTGTCTGCATGATTGTTTTTCATCTTTAGTATCCGCTTTATCCTAGTTGTGGTGGATCCGGCCTCCGGATTCCAGGAATACTGAGCGGAAGGTAAGAATAAACCGGGGCATTATTTAGACCATGAGGCAATTTAGGGTGTTTTCACAATAGGTAGGATTTCTTTGTATCGTGCCTGAGTACTATTAGGGTACGTTCCAACCCCTTCCCTCCTGCTGGCAACTTTCACATTAGGAATATGGTTCCAAACATGATTTTCCACACACTCCGATACAGTAGGTGGCAGTATCCATTATGAATTTAAAAAAAGAAGAGTACAATTGTGACTAGCAAGAACAACCCTCATGTCTGCCTTCCTACTTCATTAGATATTGAGATGCTCTCCATCCATCCATCTAGGAACCTCTGTAGTCCAACTAGGGACCATGGAGGTCAATGTGTTTATTCCAATTTTTATGACTGTGGTGGGCCCCATCGGTCAACATTCCCACACCCATTCCTATTAACCTAATCTGTATGTCTTTGGACTGCTTGAGGAAACCAGAGTACCTGGTGGAAACCCATCAACCCCAGGGAGAACTCCCTCTACACAGACCCTGAGGTGGGAATCGAACCCTGTCCCTGGAGGTGCGAGGCAACAGTGCTAACCACTAAGCCACTGTGCCACCATGTGCTTTATGCATACACAGATTTTCAGAGACTGGTGAAATGAATGACATCGGATTCTAAATAGCAGTCAGTTTCCATGTTTAATACGTTTAGCTTCCATACCGAATGATGAAATAGACCAGAGTACACGTGAACCATAGTCGAGACCACCTTCTCAAGCTGACTGGGGCACAGGCATGGTACAGTACACACATATCACATTAATCAAATATAGTGGACTTTCGAGATCAAGTGTACTCTGATCGGGGCCTAATGTGAAAGCAACCAATCTGGTAGCAGATGTCATGTTTTTGGAGAGGGGGAGGAAACCCAAAGGACCTGGTGGAAACCCAAACGCTACACAGATATTTACTCTGGCTCAGGATGGAACTGAGGAAGTGCTGAGGGTCCTCCAACACCACATGGCCTTGCTTCTGTCATCAATCAGAGTGACATTAGCCAGTCGTAGGCATCGGTGAGCTCACATACACTACAGCATGTAGGCAGTTACACTCAGCCTGTGGCCTGTGACATACTGTTGCACGAGCAGATGTTTGAAGGAGGAAGCAGTTAGTAGGCGGGATGATGACCAGGCAATGACCAAAATTGGGAGAAAATAAAAAAATCAATATTAGTCATGTTAGTCAGTATTTATCACAGAAATGAAGATGGGTACAAATGCCATGATTCATCAGTGTGGAAAATGAAGATTTCCTTAAACGCAAAGATTTGTGTGTTTGAAGGAATGGTTAAAGAAATGAGGTTGAAATTTTTCCGTATGAAAACAAAAGGAAACTTTATGGCTTCTATTAAAACGCATACAGTCTTAGAATAAAAGTTTCATATCACCTTAATATTAAAACATATTACAATAATATTTCTTTTTGTTTTTATAGGTAAGTATGTTATAGGTAAAAGTATTACTTTTTAGTCTTAATACTGTACATTGTGCTCCAGGGAACGATTCATTTATGTGCAGTTGTTTTAACCATCTTATAACTCACTGTAAACCAGTCTTGGAAGGTTTCTACATCACAACTAATCAAATTCCCCGCAGCAGCCATTAGTGACAGTCTGTCTTAGCCTCTCAGTTCAGCGCTGTTGTTTTAGAGTTGGTCTGTGCTGCAGTTCTGTTGCTTTAATGAGCCACTTCTGTGCTGTGAACACTTCCTCAGAAGGCCTGTTGTGTTCGCCAGCTGAACTGGATCTCCATTTTTAGGAGCGCCAGAAGGGGATTTCGTCCAAATACGCATAAACCCGTGAAGGGACGATGTTTTAAATTACCAAGGAAATTCTGACGCCTGCAGTGCATGACCACACGGCTAGAAATGAGCACATGTCCTGAGTGATATAGTGTGATAATACTGTGGGATTGCAGGCAGATTCGATCACTGTGTGTCTGAGTGTGTGCGTGTACGTAGGAGGGCAGAGTCAGTCGACTGGGTGCCATTATTTATTTATCCGGACCCTGACATTTGTCTGAAGGCAGCAGAGGGAGCGTAGGTCCTGAGAATCAGCGTGGTTTGGGACTCATGGTGGCCTGGGAGAAGAGGACGGCCTGATGGAACTAACAGATGCTGTTTTTTTCAGAGACGTTGAGCTGAGATGATTGTACTGTGAAGACACGTTCGCATACATCAAAATCCAGATTCAATTAGGTCACGGTGGATTACGAGATAGGTCAGTCAGTGATGTTTAATCAAGGAAGAGGAAAATCTATTTGTGTTCTAATTAGCTAATTCCTGTTTTGATCTGAAAATGCTTTTGTGTTACATTACTTAACTTTGTTACATAATTCACATATTCTTTGTTTTTTGTTTGCCCTACTGTAATAACATTATAAAGATTCTACCACAGCACTACTCAATAACTGCAAGAGTGTGATTAGCTTTGACTGTGACGTCCAAGTCCTGAAAAATGCTCGTGCCGTAAGGGAACAAACAAAACAACAACAGTGATAACCTGGTCATTCAGTACGTTCAGATCGTCAGCACAATTTATTTTATTTCCACATAAATACGTCGCTGAGTCCAGACCTGAGCAATTAAAGCAACCCCAGATTCTCTACTCAAGAATAAATGATAATTGTTGGTAAACTGTTGTGCTGTATGAAATTTGTGGTGTTTAGCAGTATAATTAATAAAACAGACAAGACAGTAGTAGCGAACACTCATTCACTTCCAAACCGCGCTTACATACTCACGTTACATCCGAAGGCACAACAGTCCGAATTCTCTTTTCAAAATAGTAGTCATTATGCAATGTTATTCGTGAACACAACAAAATTAACTTAAACACTTCCTGGACAAAAAAAAAACAACAACAACAACAACAAAAAAAAAACAATGCTGCATACAGGATGCTGTTGAACTCTATGACAGTTTCCCCAATCAGAAAGGGACTCCATAACAACCCCTTTAAGAAGGTAAGAACCCTTAACTATCAAAAGAACCCTCGAAATTCAATGAGGTCAATGAATTGTGTTGTGTCTCACTTGAAAACAAGGCATCTGTTAAACAAATAGAAATGTAAATATACAGGCAAATGGAGAAAAAAAAAAGGTATTTTAATTATACTACATACATTTGCATCAAATTTCAGTTTCTCTCGGTCAAGTCTAGACAAGTCTGTGTCTTTTTGACTCCTTTTTTTTTTTTTCTTCTTCTTCTTTCTCAGGGTTTAATTTAATAAGCGACACTTACATGTGGCAGGATGGGTCTCTAATAGAAGGCTCATTGTGCATGCTCTGAATGTGGGATAGACATGGCATGGCCATGAAATCATGAGACTTTGACTACATTCCTTTACATATACATGCTTCTTTTCAGTAATTGTGTCGAACAAGCTTTAAGCTTAAGGAGCTCTCCGTACTCCGGGCTCGCCTGGTCGAAAAATAGCAATGGCATTTAAAATAAATACTGCATCGTCTCTGCTGTTAGGATAATCACTAGTAATTAGCCACTGTCTGTCCTTAATGGAGCAGTTTTAAAAGGAGCAGCTGGAGCGCTGCCACTCGCTGCCCGGCAGTAAATGGCCTTCAGAGCAGGCCAAGAGCTCGAAATGTGGCCAGCGACTGTAACACTGTTAAATCCAGTCATTTTCAATTCTGCAACACTATAAAATAAAATAAAATAATAAAAAAAAACTCCATGCACCACTGACTGTCTAGTATGCAAAGCCTGTTCTTACGAATTAGCTGAATAAACATCACAAGAAAATGGGAATAAAAACACTTATGTGAGGTTAAATGAATAAATAGACACAGAGCTACGTGTGTTTAAAGGGATACTGTGGTGTTTCCCGGCATGACCTCTGTAGTGTGCAGGACGCGTGATTACCTTGGACGAAAATGTTGAAGAATTTTCCAGAAGTTTAAGGGTGGCAAAGGAATTTTGAATTCTTAACTAAAAGTAAAATCGAAAACTAAAACTACTATATTCTACTGACTAAAGGTGAGAGAATGAGAAAGTCTTACTGTAGCAAAGGTCATCTTCTAGAGTTTTAACCAAAATGTGATACCAGTAATTTACACATTACTGGACATGTTTCTGGTGTCTGTATAAATATACTGGTAGCCAGGGCTGGAAAAAGTACAGAGAAACTGTGGTTAGAAAAAAAATGTTTGAGGTTTGTAGGCAAAGCAAACTAAGTCAAAAAGTTTCAAGAGTAAAATGTAAAAAAAAAAAAAAAAGAGAGAGAGAGAGAGAGAGAGAGAGAAAGGAACAAATTAAAAACAACTAAGCACAATTTCTAGACTAGCTATTTCGCTAAGCAATCAGTCATAAGGAAGTTATTTCTCTATTTCGGCACAAACCTACAGTCGACTTAGTTTTTTTTTTTTTTCTGGTTAGCTAATGTTTCATATCTCTGTTGGAATAAAAGCTAATCCTATACTAGCATGTAAAAATACTAATAACAGAGCTAGCTAAACTTAGCTAGCTATGTACTTTCACTAGCTAGCTTATAAACCTTAGCTAGCTGATTAACCCTAAAGCTAACACACTTCTTTAGATTTTGAAGGCTGATATCTGATTTGTCTTTTTAAATAAATTGTCCTCATTTTAAATTAATTGGTAACACTAGCAAAAGAAGGCATCTTCCTTAGAGAAAATGTTTTTTGTTCTCTTGTAAACCTACTTTTCTAAGTAGTCAGTTTAAATCCTATCTGAGTGAGGTAAAAAGCTTTTCAAAATAAAAGTAAAAGTAAATTAACAAGGTAAAGTTGTACAAGTATTTTCCATAAAACTACTTCATGTGAAAACTTAAAAATTTCGTTTACAAATTCGATAAAAATGTAATGTATGTCACATGAACACATTATTATTACTTACTGGTTTCAGCACTCAACTTAGACTTCAATTAGGGGTGAGTTAAAAGATAAACAAATGTAGAAATGTGTAAAAAAAAAAAAAAAAGATATATATATATACACACAATTATGGTTCCTGAATTTAGCAGAAAATGTGCTGATTTATTTCTTCAATTTAACAAGGTTTTAATAATATGAAAATAATCTACTTCAGGATAGTCCTGTGATTTATCTACTGTTAGGTCAAGGTATTCACTAAACTAATATTTCAACATAAAATGTTAGGGGAAAAATGCAGGTAACTATTAAATAAATATAATAATGTGCGTATATAAAATGAAATTAAATTATGTATATTAAATGAAAGAAACTAATGTTTTATTGTGACAGTTTGCAAAGGTAAAGTCATTTCCCCTATTGTCTGTTCCAAGCACTGTGCATTCAGCATCACCAGTATACTAATCACCGGCCTGATCATCTTAATTATGATAAGATGTGATTTTAATGCTGGAATGATTTCATAGGTTTAACATAAAAAACATTCCTCTGAAACTGCTCAGGTACCAAAAAAATAAGAGACAAAAAAGTCCTTCAGAATGCTTGAAGAACTACTCCTCAAGACTACATAAAGAATATAGATGAGTGGTTCTCAACTCCAGGACCACTGCCCTGCACATTTTAGTTTTCTCACCTCCCGGAACACCTAATTATACCAAACAACTAATTAACAACCTTTTCTTAATTTAAGTAGGAATGGTAGATTAGTAATAACACACACACACACACACACACACACACACACACACACACACACACACACACACAAATGCAGACGATATGGATCCATATCTAGCAACAATATTGCATTGCTCTTAATCCTAAACAACAGGTTCCAGAGTTTGAAAATGCACAAAATGTGGTTAACCATCACCAGTGCTAAATGCATGATGTCATTTAAAACATTTTAGCAAGTTGCTTTCAATTATTTTTATACATTGGTTAACAGTGTTGTACTTTCAAGGTGACATCAGCAATTCACATTATTAAAAAAAAAAAGAAGAAGAAGAAGAAAAAAAGAGAAAAGAAAGATTTTCTTCAATCAATTTCCTGTTGGAAAATTCTAGTCTTTTAATAAAGACGAGTGCAACAGGGCTTAATTAACAGGATAAAATGAATGAGATAAAATGTACATTTTTATAATCTAGTATAATGAACAAGGACATTTCAAGCTCAGGATGTTAAATGAATTCGCAAATTAATGCAAAAGAAAAAAAAAAAACAATTTAATGATTATATTTCAAGGTAATGCAGGCTAGGACAGGCAAAGTGCCGTCATTACAGTCAAATCATTTGTCTGAGGCACACACTTTTTTTTTCTCTCTTTCAAAAACAGAACTTGTGTTTAAAACATTTTAAAAAAAATTCTTACATACATATTTGCAAATGTAATGGCACCCCAGACATCATTCATATCATTCATGCTTCCATACTGTTTTTGCAATTAGTAGAACTTAACATTTTGTCTGTGAAAGGTCATACCTCTTAGTAATAATCTCAGACTTTTAGATCCTACAGTGCAAAAAAAAAAAAAAAAAAAAAAATCCCTCTGTTGTGCTGCAGCAGAGAAAAAGAACAAATCTGAAACGATTTAAGAGATGTATATTTCATGACAAGCACGAGGGGCCCATTTTGACCCGTAACACTCTCCAGTTGCAGGTTTGGAGAGTGTTCTGACGCCCCGCGGCCTGCTTATGATGCACTACAGGCTACCGGCTAACGTCTTAGATGATTTTTGAAAAAAGCTCCAGGCCAAGCATGGCTATTCATGTCTGTTTTCCCTGAGGGGACCATTTTCAAAGAGAAGGTTGAAAGACGATTGAGCGTTTTTTTTTTCTTTCTTTTTTTTCCCCTTTTCTTCAGAAAAGGGTAAATACAAAATGTAGAATTTGCCATTCTGAGTCATGAAGAGTGAGCGCAAGACCTTGTACACTAACTCATAAAAACAGCAATTTTTTTTTTGTCTTAGCCACTTGACATTTAGGGGTTTTCTTTGTATATTTAAATTCCCAGCACCCCCTGCTCACTTATAAATCCAGCTGCATTAAGGCCTGATCTCAAATGAACAAAGTGAAACGGAGTCATGGGCCAAGTCTGGGAAGAGAGTTCGTTCTGAGATCCTTTGAAAATCCCTATTCATTTCAGCATAGACACAGAGCGAGAGAGAGAGAGAGAGAGAGAGAGAGAGAGCTGGCAATGGTTCAGAGAGAGAGAGAGAGAGAGAGAAAGAGACAGCGAGTAGAAGACATGTCACTATCACTCTGCGTCTCCTCTCCCCACTCGACGGTTGAGAGCTGAGGCGTTCGTGGTCTGTTCAGTGCTAAATTTAGCGAGCGGTTAAACATCGCAGCACCAGCACCGGATGCGTCTACTCTCTGTCAGGCTTGCGTGCATTTGGAGGCGGTTCAAGTTGATTCATGAAAGACGTGAAAAGATAAAACGCTTTCCAGTTTACAAGTTCCAGTCGGCGTCTTTTAAGCTTTTATTGGGGTCCCGCTTGTAAAGCTGCACCTGAATACTGACCTAATGGTCACGCGAGCCGTTTAAAAAGCCAGCAACAAATCCACTGAGCTGAGGGTGTACTAGCTCTCTGGAATGCAGTGCACATCTGAAGAGGAACACGAGTAAACGCAGCGTTGTGAACGTGTGAGGATTTGGTGTGAGCATGCGGTTTTCGACAACACCGTGCATCATTTACACATGCAAGTCATTCAGGGTGAACGCCAGAAATGTGCTCTGTGTTTTTTTTGTTTTTTTTTTAGCAGTGGTGAAAGAGAGAGAGAGAGAGAGCAAGAGAGAGAAGGTCTTAGCAAGGCTGTTCTCAGAGCGCGGACATTTCAAAAGAATTGTCTTGTTATTCAAAAATCCTTGCTTACAAAAATCCAATCAAGCAAACCGTTCGCTACGATGACGGAAAGGTGACGGCGGGTTAGATAATAATAATAATAATAATAATAATAATAATAATAACAGTTCAAAGTCGTTATGTTTTGCTTTGTTGCAGCACTTCATGTGAACGATTTCGACTCGCGCCACAGAATCTGAACAGGTGTTTTGAAATTCAAGCAGGGACTTTTTTTTGTTCGATTGTAGTGAAATTTTAAAAATACTATTTACTGGCCTTTTTTAAAAAAAATTTTTTATGAGCCAAATAAGTTCTGCCAAATGTAAGCATAATATTAACAAAATAAATAAATAATAATAAAAAAAAGCATTGATTGGTCCACTGACCTGACTTTAGCTACCCTAAGTAATTTGCAAAAATTAATGTGATTGTTCAAAAATGAGTATCATCACTGTTACAGAATTCTTGGCTCTGATACAATCATTTTTCAAGTACTTAGACTCAGTAAGCCTATTCACAGGTCATTTTAAACTTTAAAAAAAAAAAGTTATCTTTGTCCACATGCACAAATGCGAAAGTTTTATTTTAAAATAAAGAAGGAAACTTAAGCACTATTGTAAGTCGCTCTGGATAAGAGCACCTGCAAAATGCCTAAATGTAACTGTAAAGATATTATTATTTGTGACTTTTTTTCCCTGCATTTCTCAGTTGGGACTAGAGTGCAAGGTCCGCCAGGATACAGGTTAAAAAAATTGCCGTCAAAGCATGCCCAATAAACAGGAGGTGATACAACCCTAATCATAAAGCCAAGTTCCCAAACAGAAGCTTGATAAACACAGAACGTCATGATCTTACTGTATGCCAAACATAAGCACAGGAGATGTGGTGCATGGGCTTACAAGCCAAAAAGCTTGTTTCTGTCCACTAATCAACACTGAAAGTGGATGTTCTAATGATCTTCATCCTGGAAGGATATGTATGAGACGATGGGTCCCATGTAGACAAAATCCCAAAACCTACAGAAAAACAAGGCCTCAGTTTGTCCTTGGAAACACATCTCTGGATCTGAGGTCTGCTATCTGACTATCTTTTTTAGTTCAGTGAAACAGTGTGAAAATGTGAATTACATATTATACAAAAGTTACTTCTGACCAAGTAATCTGATTGGACAAGAGTCATTCCATGAGTGGTGATAATGGACGGTAGCAACATGGGATGTCTAATCACACTGTATGTATCACTCTGCATCCCAGTTGCTCTAAATACCTTTGATTACACTAACTGGTACCAGCATGGGTGGACGGTCCGTAGTACCGGAAAGATGGAAGAGAAGCTGCTGGCCAAAACCCACATTCAAAACCAGTCATGGAAGCACTTTTATCAACTTTTTTGATAACTTTGTCACCAAAAACTACCTGTTGACTCCTTACCAAATGCTCCTACTGTACATCAGTTGTCCTGTTTATGGCTAAGAAAAGCTTCAAATCTAACTAGCTTTTATATTTACATCTAGGCATTTGGCAGACACCCTTATACAGAGTGACTTACATTTTTATTTCTTTACACAGCTGAGGGTTATGGGCCGTGCTCAAGGGACCAACACGGACAACTTGGTGGTTGTGGGATTCGAACCCGGGAGCTTCTGAACCGTAGCCCTAACACAAGACTGACTCAAACATCCCCCTCTAACCCCTGATCAAGGGCACTACCTGTACACATAGGGATTGTACACCCTACATAGCGCACTAGCTTTCCTTTTAACATTATTTGGGATTCAACTCACGATCGTGATATTCATCATGATGGTAGAATTTCTATAGAAACAATTCACTTATATGATGATAAAGACCATTATTAGGGAAGTTTTCTGTAAGGAGATGTTTATTTAACATTTCTTTCGGAGGGGTCTCCAGTTCCAGAGTGTTGTAACAGCTGGCTAGTTTCGAGGTCAGGCTGTTGTATACTGTAGATTATCAGTTCTGATATTCAACACAACAGCACTCCCTCACGCATGATATTTCCATTTATAATTATAATAATATATGTGAATATTGGTGACGCATACAGTATAGACACACCTTATTTGAAAAGGTCTGTCTAAAGAAAAGGATCAATACACTTTCATAAATACGCCATACATTTCTGTTGTCTGTAAAAGTGGTACAGCTTTTGTATCTGTAGTGTGTATTTTATTTCTAGAAAGGTGCATGTGGCGTTCTTTTTGATCAAAGCTGATCCTCATGCAGTGGTCCTTATGCTACCTTGAATTATGATTTTTTTTTTTTTTTTTTTAATGGTGTGTCTTTGATGCAAGAAGAGAAAGAACAGGCTGGTCCCTTTATTTCTGAGGAATTCATTTACAGGTCTTATAAACGACAAGGCCGTAATATTGACTTGTGAGTGTGGAGGCTGTGTATTAATGAGGCAGAACCACAAATTCTTCCTTCTGTCAAATTACTTCCACTTGTACAAGGATGAATTATAGAAATGTAAAGATTTGTTTACAAATTCTATAAATTCTCATAAACTTCTCTTATAAGCATTTTTTTTTGGACTGAACGCAGAAAATATTCTTTGACTTATTATTCCAAGGAGCATTTGATTAAATGGAAATGAAAAACAAAGAAGAAGCAAAACACTCGTTTGTGGTTTTTACACATAGGGAGAGAGAGAACGTAAGAGAGAATGTGTGTGTGTGTGTGTGTGTGTGTGTGTGTGTGTGTGTGTGTGTGTGTGTGTGTGTGTGTTTTCAAATGATGGCCTCCAGGCCATGCACAAGACTGCAGACCCCAGCAGAGCAATGAGAGCAAAAACCGCATCAGTTTACAGCTGTGCTCCTCAATACCCTCATTCACACACACACACACACACACACACACACACACACACACACACACACACACACACACACACACACACACACACGCACGCACACACACACACACACACACACATGCACACATACACACACACACACACACACACACACACACACACACACACACATTCAAATAGAAACACTGTGGTTTTAACAGAACTAACAGTGGTTTGTCTCCAATAGCGCCGTCATGTGAGCCGTGTCATTATCTGGTACTTTAAGAGAAGCTTTCTGCGATATCATCTCATGTGATGTGACAATTTACTTCAGTTTTACAATTTACTTTTTTTTTTTTTTTTTTTTTTTGGATTTTTCCCCGATTTTTCTCCCTAATTTAGTCGTGTCCAATTCCTCCCCGTCACTAGGGGGCTCCCACATTAAGGCTACTACTACCACTCAGCCGGGAGGGCCGAAGACTATCACGTATTTCCTCCGAACCACGTGACGCCAGCCGACCGCATCTTTTCGAACTGCTCGCTCGCGCACCGTTGGGGGCGGCGTAACACACTCGGAGGACAGCGCTATCCGCTCCCTCCGTTGCGCGAGCTCACAGACGCCCCTGATTGGCTGTAGAGCCGTGATTAATGTGGGAGCACTAAGTACCTCTCATCCCTCCCCTCTGAGAGAGCTCGGCCAAAGTTTTACAATTTACTTTTGACAAACTTTGTGCACGGCTTAGCTTTTCAACAATGCCATGGAAATAACCACGATATATTCGTGAAGTATGTGATTTGTTTCGTTGAGGATGTTGAACGAATGAGTTCTTGTTCAAATTTGAGCACTGTATTGGTGTGTATATACCTGTAGACAGCGGCATGATAATTGCCCGCAATGTGTGTGTTTTTGTGTGTAAACGTGTAAAAATGGGAATAATAATACAGTAGTCACCATTGGCCTCCACGATCCCTAGTTGGACTACAGAGGTTCCTAGATGGATGGATGCTCATAGACAAAAGTCAAATAAATTTTAGGAAAGTTTTAAAGAAAGTTTAACTTTCATGCCAAAATCTGTCCATCAGCAGCAGAAATTAAAAATGTACAGTAGATTATGCTGACAATGACATACTGTAGCATCGATATTGGCCTACAATGCACATCCAGCAAGTCCAGTTGCAGACAGATGTGGTTGAATAGTCTGACAACATTTCATCTTCAATTTCTCAAATGTCTCCATCAATCTGGCCTTCCATACCTTGCGGTCCATCAGCATTGGAACCAGTTGTTTGGAATCTGTTCCATAGCGTCTCCAAAGCGCCTGGCGACGTCTGCTTGAGTTGCACATTCTCAAGCAGCATGACCGTGTCTCTGCTAGGATCGTCTAAACGTTTTTTTTTTTTCTTGCTTTTGATCCCCCAAAAAAATCACCTGGACATAATCACATAAGATGATGTTCATTAGGTTATCTATGATAAAGTGAGCATGACAGTCATTTCACCTTTCTGAATGTAGCAAGCAAACACAATTACGAATTAGATTTCGTGTTCCTTTAACAGTGCGATTATTCCTGTTTCATAATTCGAAACGTACATTACGGATTAATAAAATATAGTAATGAATTGTCTTTCTTATAAATTTTCCGCTTTCTGTACCTTCAAATAACCATATACAGTGCCTTATTTAACGGCCATGTCTGCGACATTAATAATGACTAAACTGTAGTTAAACTTGGAAAAGTGAAAAAAAAATTATTATTAAAAAATCGTACCCCTTTCCAACACACACTTTTACACATTAGTGTTTAACGATGCATGCCTGAGAAAGGAGCGGACGCAGTCCTTTCAGCGTGCAGCTGTTTGGCTGCCGTGTCAGTGTGTGTTAATTGTGGCGCCATCACTGCGTCTTTGTGATGTTACGTGCGGCTGCCGGGGCCGAGAGCTGATTAATGCCGCTCCCGAAAGACTATCAGCTCCAGAGAGGGTTATCCAAACAAACTGCGGCGAAAGAAAAAGGCGTTCACGGAGCTAAAGAGTGAAACGGTGGAAAAAGATCAGCAGACTGTGTTGGAAGAAGAGGTTGAGTTCTCGACTCTGATTGGTCAGAATGGAAGCAAAGGTTGATATCATCATGACCTCATCATCAATTTACTTATAGGATGAATCCACAGTTGGGTTAAGGACCATCATTAGGGTGGTTTTCTGTAAGGAGATGTTTATTTAACATTTTTTGGAAGGAGTCTCCAGTTCCAGTACTTAATAATTAAGTAAATAGAAATTGGAATCGTTGTAAAGCTGCTGCTGTACTAGAGGAATGAAACCCTTCAAGATGTGCTGGAATAGGAAAATAATCAGTTAAACTAACTCCGCTCCACCACTGTTGATTAATTTCCTATAACCGCACACTCCCATCTGTATATATTATTCCTTATGTAAAGTATAACCCAGGTAGATCTTTTATTCATGCTTCATGACATTCAATCCCATCTGGTCTGAAAAAAGTTTTGGCACCCCCCCCCCCCAACGGCGTCATACTCAGAGATTATGCAGGAAACACACGCACACTTTATCTCCACTTAATGGGGAGCGGAGTCAATCAGCTCTCCCATAAAAAAAAATCCGACCTGAAAGCATCAGTACTGAGCGTAATGACGATGACTCCATCACGCTGAAATTCAAACATTATCTTGGGCTTATCATGAACGATTAAGCGCTAAAAGCACGTCATTAATACGAGGCAATTACATGGGTTTAAGTTAAAATGCCTGCACAATAGATTATGCGAATATAAATTGTTTCAGGCAGAAACTGGGATCAAAGGTCATCGGATTCTCATGGGCATATTAGCGTGCTGGCTGATGATAAATTGCAGCCAAGTTTCCATGACGACAAGCACACTAGTTCGCCGCCTCAAGGCAAGATTCGCAGCGAACAGGCCCGCCGCTATACGGTCCAACTTACGTATGAATGAAAGGCTTTAAACAGGCCTAAATTAAATTAATGAGCGACGTAATGAATGCAGCGTATCGCTTACCCGCGGCGGCGTTCGTGCGTGTCACGTGTCATCGTCTCGTGATTAAAATGATAAAGTCGCCTCTTTATCACACAATCTCAGAGCTGGAGATTACAGCGTGGTCATGTGTGGAGAGGAGAGAGAGAGAGAGAGAAGGGTATGGGATCACGCACAGGGCCTTTCACTATTCTGAAATGGTTTTACCGTTCACATTTACAAAATTATTCTTCACTTGGCAGAAGTTTCTTACATTACTTGACTTTTTTTCAAATTGAAATAAAGGTGGTGCAGCATCCTGTCGACGATCACACACGAGCCGTTCATTTGAGATGCCGATTGAGATGGGAGGAAGAAGGTAAATGACAAACGAAGCTGTGACGTGATGGATGGGCCATGAGGGAATATTAATCCCCAGCACATGTGTTGTTCTATAATAATGGCAGTAAAACATTTACTACCTTCCCCGGACCGTATTTAGACTGCAGGAGTTGGTTCAATAGTGTCTAGACACCAGCCTTTAAACGTGTTTGAACTTCCATTCATTCATTCATTCATTCATTCAGCATTACACCACCATGCCGACATTTTATATTATATTATATTATATTATATTATATTATATTAGAGCAGAGGGGAAGCAAAGCAAATGACAGTTTGATATATATTATTTATAACCTTATATATATATAACCTTATATTATTTATAACCAAGTATTTATAACCTTGTTTAAATACTGTGTTATCGTTTCTACACAAACGACTTACTTATACTGTATGATGAATTCACAGTTGGACCAGTGAAGGACGAGTATTAGGGAAGTTTTTCTGTAAGTCTCCAGTTCCTGTGCATTCTAACAGTTGGCTAGTTTTTCTTCATGGGAATTGTTTCAAATGAAAGTTATCAATTATTAGCGTTTTTTTTTTTGTTTTGTTTTTTTTGGACTGGCACTTTGGAAACACCAATTAGCCTGCATGTCTTTGGACTGTGGGAGGGAACAGAATAATCAGAGGAAACCCACCAAGCATGGGGAGAACACGCAAACATACAGACCTGAGGCGGGAATCGAACCCTCAACCCTGGAGGTTGTTAGGCCACAGTGGCCATGTAACGCCACCCAAAAACAAACAAACAAACAAACAAACAAATAAATATTCTACCCATTTTTTCTTCACAGCCAAACATAGTATGATTTATGATGATTTATGATTTTAAAAAGTGAATAGTACTTAATTTATTGCGTCCTGTGGTTAAGAGTTGTTATACTGCATTTGAAAATGAGATGACATCAGTGACCAAAACCGAGGTTTATGTAGTGGAGAATGTAGTCTTACATTAATTAATGTCATTATCGAGCACTTTAATTTCATTGTTGGTCTCATTTAATTAATAAAGTATTGCCGTATATAAATTGTGCTGGTGTCCATATGCTGAATCATATAAAGAAAACACTGAAGGTCAGTGATGGGAAGGAGAATCTGAATCTGAATCTCTCGCTCTCTCTCTCAGCCTGTGACACACTTTAATTATCCGTAATGTGCTCAATGTTGGTAATAAATCCTCACAAGACTCCTTGAGTGAGGATTCACCGCTGCAGTCGGACGGTTCGGGCTTTGTGTGAGTGATGGGATTTGACCCCTTCCGGTGGCACAGCGTCTCATCCTCCATGCCACGTCACGTCTTATATGTGATATTTGCGGCTTCATCACATCAAGTGTGGGAAAAGACCTGAATGTGAGGTTTTCTTCTTTATTATTTCTTTTTTTCTCCTGTCACTTTTATCAGCCGTCCGCATTGAAGGGTGCTAAAGACGGCTGCGCGGTTATTGATGGGCTCCCCGGTATTTCATTTAATCTTCTTCTCAGCTCCTACCCATTTTTACTGATGTCCTCATTTATCTGCTGTTGAGAAGCTGAGCTGCGAGAGACGGAGACGGAGAGAGACAGAGAGACAGAGAGAGGATATGGGGGGTTCCGTTTATGAGCACACATCCTGTGGCAGCCTATTAAAGTGTGGCATTTTTACAGTCTCATTTTCCTTAAATGGTCTCCGATACAAGGAGGCCAACAAACACTCTACTTATTTCCTCTTTCTGGCTTCTGGCTCTGTTGACCCTTTGTAGTTTTTTTTTCCCCGGATCTGAAAAAAAAAAATCCGACAGTGAACGAGTGAGTAAGAGCCACGACGTCCATTAGGGGCACCAGAAGGTCTACATACAGTAGTAGTGATGGGAAGTTTGAATCATTTTAGTGACTCGGTTCTTTGAATCTGGTTCATCAAAATGAACAAATCTTTTTTTGAGTCATTTCGTTCTTTTGATCTGAAATAAAATATTATATTTATAAACAGAATGAGCAGCTCATCCTCTCATATCTTCTAGTCGGAGTCGTTCGCTCTTTTGAATCTATTGCACTGCGTAGCGTCTATGGGAGTCACGTGACAAAAGAACAAGCGACGCGGGACTACATTTCTGTTTCCTGTACATAACTTACAGAGGTTTTGCGAGGCTTTTTGCACGCGCGCCCAGTAGAAAATGAACGAATCACTCTCCGAGACTACTCGTTCTTCTGAGTCACGTTAAAAACTCGTTCAGAAAGAACAAATCATTCATGAACGACCCATCACTAATACATACATGTTCACCCACGGTATTCGGCGACCAAAGAGGGAGTGAAATAAACAGCAGGTACAGACATTGCCAGTGTGTTTGGGTTTGTTGTCTCCCAGCAGAACAATTAGAGCTTCCAGCTAAGTGAAAAGAAAGAAAAAAAAAAAAAAGCGAAAGACAGAATTTGGACAGAATTGGTGCAAATCGCAGAAGAGATTAGCGCATGGAATCAGGAATGAGGCTTGGATGATGTTTTGAAGGCGAGCCAGGACGCCGCCGTGAGATTCCCGCCAGGCCGCTCAGCTAGATCGGCGTTCTCCAACTGCTACGCTGTGGACACGCTGAGCGCCGAGATTAGCCATATCTGAGTGCCGAATAGAGCTTGTAGCCTCGAGGCGATTGTGTTTCACCCCAGGAGGGTTGGAACAGAGCTAGAGAGAGAGAGAGAGAGAGACAGGGGAGGGAGGGACTGGGGGTTAAAATCATTATCACTCTCTCTTGGTTTTTTCGAAAGGCCTTGTCCTATTTTTCCCTTCCACCTGGAACGAGGGAAGAGGCGGAGCAGGGCTGCTTTTATGGCTTTGTGACTGACTACACCGTGCTAATTTTACTTACAGTCGGGATCCAGATGCAGAAACAAAGGCAGGCTGAGTCGAGGTGTGAGTGCGTGTCTGCGTATATGTGTGTGTGCGTAAGACAAGGCCAGTAGGCAGCAGTGGATGGGGAAGTATCGGTTTATTGACTGCCTTCACAGCTGGCAGGCCTCGAGATGAAAAGGGATGTTCCTCAAGTCGTGATTGCACATCTTGAAGCAAGGAGAGGCGAGACAAAAGAAGTCAGAGCCCCCAAACCACATGCACCACCCTAACCCCCCCCCCCCCCCCCCACCACCACCAACCAAACACACTCCCCCGTTCCCCCCTACCAAACACACTCCCCTGCGCAGACCCCCAGCGAGTCTTCCTGTCCTCTCAGCAACATTAGCCTCAAGTCAGGCATGAAGGAAGGAGAGGAAGGGCGAGGGAGGGAAAGCCGGCCAGCTGTTGCCTTTTGTGTGAATCCAGCGTGGCGTCTGTGCCTCATCATCCTCGTCATCATCATCATCATCATCATCATCATCTTAAGCATTTCAGCTTGTAAAAACACGTACGCATCAGTTCGGGTCAACAAATACCTCCAGACCTCTCCGGCAAGGCAGCAGAGTCGTAAAAATGTTTCGCGCCACCTCTGCCATTTCCACTCCTGATTTATTGAGTTTGCATTTGCCCCATCCACCACCCGCCGCCCCCCCACACACACACCTTCACCCCCCAATATGAATGTTAATGCCGTCTGTTTTGCTATTCAAGCCTTTCAGAAATTTCTTTGTCAATATTTCAACTCGGAAAACCTGAGATCCGCAATCTCTGTTAAAACGGACTGGAAATCAGAGCTCCTGCGGGAAACCGCTACTGTACCTTAAGCGCTGTTGTTTTTAATGATGCCACCTGATTAGGAATCAGCCCCCTGTCTGCAAGGGCTGAGAGGGTCCTCCTGCTCCATAATCAGAGCACACACACACACACACACACACACACACACACACACACACACACACACACACACACACTCGAGAGCACTCTCACCTGCGGAGAGCCGCAATCATGGGAAAGCACGCACTGCATGACTTCTTGTGCTGTAACACTGATACACACATTTATACCTTTTCTTGTCTTCTCACCACAACACACACACACACACACACATTTTTAAGCATTAATATGTAGATTAGGAGTGTATCACAGTGCTTGTGTCTGTAGCTGTTATTGATTCGAATATCCGTATATGTATTCGAGAACGAGGTACGAATTAAAACTGGGCGTGGCATAATCTTAACCACCCCCCCCCCCCACCCTCGCCCCCGCCAATCCATTGCTTTAAAATGATAATAATAAACTAAAGCTGTGGTTAATAAGTGACTTTTCCTTTTTCATAAAGATTCCAACGAATGAAGCTTGGAATAAAAGTAGAGAGACCACGAGTCAATCAGTAACCTTTCCTGCCAAAATAACACTGTGCCACTTTTGTTCCAGTCTGAGGCCCAAAGGTCAAAGGTCACGAGCAGTGACCCTTTATTCTCCAGGAATGGCATATCCCATGTTTCAGTGGGGCACCGGGGAGGGAGGAGCGGAGTGATTAAACACTGGACGGGGATTAATCAAGCACCTCCTCAACATCACACACACACACACACACACACACACACACCCTTACACAAAGCTGTAAGCATGGAGCATCCCATCCACCCACATACACAAGGGCTTTCTTTCTTTCTTTTTAACTATAAATGAAAAAAAAAAAAAGATAATAAAAATACAATTATTGGCCACATATCTAACCGAAATAGACTACAAAGCAAATGTGAAATAAATAAATAAATAAATAATAACAAAATATAACCCTAAAATTAAAGCGGCTAAAAAAATACAAGGGGCGTTCAAGTCAAAGCGGGACTGAATGGAGTTGAAAAAAACAACAACAAAAAAAACCCCACACAATCGTTCACCAGCACCACTTGCACATTACAGGATCTCGGCTGGGAGTTACTGCTACATCCCTTGTACAGTCCCGACCTCGCTCCAAGCACATGTTTGCATCATTATAGGAGTTCCTGGGAGGCCGGTGTCTCAGAAGTGAAGCAGACAGTTTAAATCATGGCTCTGGCGTAATGAGAAAACTTGATGGTGTCCAAGCGCTCGTGAAACACTGGGATAAGTGCATTAGTGTAGCAGGGGATCATATAGAGAAATAAAGCGAGCCTTTACTCTCAGAACTTATATGCTGCTCGTGTAAGATCAAACTCAAGAACAATGTCAATGCTAATAATAAAGCACCTTAAATCTTTTTCTTTTACAGAATGTGTCAGGAATCATCTCAATAAACTGAAGAATCGCTTCGTATCGTTAAAGCTGACATCACGTGAGGTTCTTGATTAGGATGCTTGTTATTCTCCTCTCATCTGTGCTGAAGCTGGAGTTCACCTGCCTCCTGCGGTTTTCCAGACAGAACCTGCAATGTGAGCTCCATTAAAACCCTGCGTTCGTTTGTGTTTAAAGTCTCGGGCAGGACGTAAAGCTTTATGTTTTAACGAGACCGCTCAGGGACGGCGTGTTAGCAGATAGCGGATAGTCCCCTCGCCACTCAACCACCACAGACACCCCCACCCACCCGGCCGAGAGAGAGAGAGAGAGCACGAGATCTCCTCGGCAGAACGCTGAATGTCGACCGCTGACTGCCGACCGCTGACTGCCGAGAGCCATCTGCACACCATTATGGCTGAGAGAGAGATGGAGAGACGGCACGCGTTCAAAAGGCTTTGATTAACGCGCACGCACTCTGTTAAACATCCTTAACATCGATAAGGACGTGACGCACTGAATTCAACAGTTTTTTCTTTATTTTTTATTTTTTGGTGGCGTATGTCCTGAGCATGAGAAAATGTCTGACAGATTTAAAGAAAGAGAGAGAGAGAGAGAGAGAGAGAGAGAGAGAGATCCCATATTTCAGAGTCCAGATGATTTTGAAAAGCCCAGAGGTCAAAGGTCAGTGGAAAGGGGGGTCCCGGTGTGACCTCAGTCATCCCTGAAGGGCTTTTTTTTAGGAATAGTTAAAAATATCCAGATGATGACCTCTGAACCTGACTGCCTAGTCATGTGGACTCGCCTCAGGCTCTCTCTCTCTCTCTCTCTCTCTCTCTCTCTTATAAAAGTTCTCTTATCTTTCCTGTCTGGCCTTTCTAGCTATCTTTCTTCATCTTTTTCTTCTAATCCTTTGAGTTTGGCTAAGACCGAGCTGGAGATTTGCCACATTGCCGAGCTCGGTCTGCTCTGTGCAATAAATAAATAAATAAATAAAGCACTGAGTAACCCCAAGGTTAAAGTCAGACTTTGACATAAATCAGACAAAGCACGGGTTGATTTACGCCGTCAGCCTGGGAAGCATAAAATGCAGAACCGTATCTCTAGAGATCTTCACTTTGCCACTTTATTCCAGCTTAAAGGAGAGACGCATGGAGGTTAAGCCAAAAAAACGAAACAAACAGCAAACCCTGACGGTGATTAATAGCAGCTCATATGAAATAAACGTCACTTTGTACACGTCCTTATACGTGAAACAAACCCGAACCCTGAGACACACACACACACACACACACGCGCTACAGAAGATGTGGAAAGAGATAAATCCTGAATGTGTAAGGATGGTGGCGAAAGATTGTGTCCTTAAACTCTCAGTGAGAAAAAGAAAAATCAATCCAGTAAGAGATTTCATTCATCTCATGTTGTGTTACTCACATAAACTAAATACTGTACAACCATAGACAGTATATAATGGTACCGTTACAACAAAATACAACATACTGTAGCGCGAATAGTTAATTATACACATCCAACTTAATCAGACATAAAGTACAAACATTTATACACTAATCTGCTAATAGGAAAACAACATTACTCTCCAAACGCAGCATGAGAAAATGTGTTGTCACTTTGATTATCAGCTTCCTTCAGATCAGTATCCGTCTCATCCGCTAAGGTAAAGCTCACTCATCATCGTCTCTCCGCTCTTTAACACCCACGTCGTTCACTCACTTCTGTTCTCCTGGATACGGGATATTTCATCTTCTCTTAAACTCTCTTTCTCTCTTTAATCTCACTTTATTCTTTGTTAAATAACAGCATGCTTTTGAATCCGCGTATTATTATTAGGCGTAAATCCCTTGCTTGCTGTCTCTCGGGAAGAAGATAAAGAGTTTTCTTATCCTCAAAGATCTTTTAAAGATGTATTCAGATTATATTTTGTCTTAGTGAATGACGTCAATTTGGAATAATTTTAACCCTTGAAACCATCAGTCCTGTTTCATGCCATCAGTAAAGTATCCATGTGTGGTGTCGCTTCTCAGCCAAGAAAGTGAGCTTGCTCACAATTTTGACTAAGAACACTGCCATGCGTAAAGAATGGTACAAAAACATCCTCCGAGAGGAACTTCTCCCAACCTTCCAAGAAAGGTTTGGTGATGAGCAATGGCTTTTCCAGCATGATGGAGCACCTCGCCATAAGGCAAACGTTATAACTAAGTGCCTCAGGGAGCAAAACATTGAAATTTTGGGCCCATGGCCAGGAAATTCCCCAGACCTTAATCCAATTGAGAACTTCCTCAGTGTGTTCCTGAGTGTGGCCAAACAATACCCCACACATTCTGACAAACTCCAAGCATTGATTATGCAAGAATGGGCTATGCCGTCAGTCAGGATGTGGCCCAGAAGTTGATTGACAGCATGACAGGGCAAACTGCAGAGGTCTTGAAAAAGAAGGTTCAACACTGCAAATATCGACTCTTTGCATAAACTTAATGTAACTGTCAATAAAGGTTTTTGACCCTTTATGAACTTTTGACACTTACTGTATGAAATGCTTGTGATTATACTTCAGTGTACCAGAGTAACATCTGACAAAAAAGATCTAAAAACACTGAAGCAGCAGATTTTGTGGAAATTAATGTCTGTGTCATTCTCAAAACTTTTAGCCACACTAATTAAGCTTAAAGAAAAAAAAAAACTTTAATAAAACTGTACTACATTTTTCGCTACAACCTTTCAAAACTATAGGTACGATATATTGAGAAAGTAACACAGATTAATCTAACTATAAATTTCTGCTATTGGTCACAATTTCTGGCAATGTAGGAAAAAATGATAGGACACCGCTATGGATCCACGCTATTGGAGATTTATGGATTTATAGTTAATGAGGATTTATGTATTTATTTATATAGTGGTGGCTCAGAGGACTAAGGCACTGAGCTAATGATCGTAAGGTTTGATCCCCAGCTCCACCAGGTTGCCACTGTTGGGCCCTTAACTCTATCCGCTCCAGGGGGCGACCCTGCACTCTGACCCCAGTTACACTGGAATATGCGAAGAAGGAATTTCACTGTACAGTATATGTGACAAATAAAGCCTTAACTTTACTTAATATCAAATTATTTTAACTATCCTGTCCAAAGAAAATTACAAAAAAAAAAAATATATATATATATATATATTTTTTTTTTTTTACTCAAATGATTAGGGCTCATTTTGATATTTAAGGAAGAACCATGGCTAATAGAGAGATGGTAAAAAAGGAGACTCAAGCAAATGGTAACAAATTCTGCAAGCGACATGAAGTGGCACTTTTTGGTGCAATTTCACATATAATACAGCATATAATTTTGATGTACCTTGGACATCAGAAAAAAAAAACAAAAAAAAAATCTGCATGTTTTAATCTATGCATACAAAAATAAAAACTTATTAAGAATGTTTAATAAGAATGTAGGTACAGTGGAACCTCGGATTGCGAGTAACGTGGTTTACGAGTGTTCTGCAAACCGAGCAAAGATTTTTAATACATTTTTAATCGGAAACCGAGCAAGTATTAGTTTACGAGCGCAGAGTATCATGTATCACGCATGCGACTCTTATTTTGACACCGAGCGTCACTCTCTCACCTTTTTCCCTGTTAAAACGGTGTTTCCGTTGTGTGTGTGTTTGTTGTGAAACTTAAAAAGTGATTCCTTTAGTATGCACTCATGCCAGTGTAAGATTTCTTTTTTCACTGTTAAAACGGTGTTTCTGTGTTTGTGGGTGGCCGTTTGTTGTGAAATTTAAGTGATTCCTTTAGTATGCGCTCATGCCAGTCACGCTTTTTTCCATTAAAACGGTTTTTCCGCTGTGTTTATGCGCTTGTTGTGAAACTTAAAAAGTGAGTCCGTTAATATACGCTCATGCGTATATTAGAGAGATTTATTAGAGAGATTAATTTTTTTCCTGTTAAAACGGTGTTTCTGTTGTGTGTGTGTGTGTGTGTGTGTGTGTGTGTGTGTGTGTGTTTGTTGTGAATCTTAAAAAGCGAGGTGAGGAGAGGGAGGAGGAGTGTTACTGTGTAAAACAAGGCGAGGGAAGGGGCTAATTCCACACACACACACACACACACACACACACACACACACACACACACACGGCGCCTGCGCGCACCAATGGAAACACTTATCTGTCAGGATTTATTTGTACTTTTTTTTAAAGGTAAAGTGCAGATTAATTTGTTTTATTTTCATTTTATAGATTGTATTTATTATTTTGATGTATTTATTTTTTGGGACTGTCGAACGAATAATTTGAGTTTTCATTATTTCTTATGGGAAATGATGATTTGGTTTACGAGTGTTTTGGAACACAAGCCCACTCGTAATCCAAGGTTCCACTGTACATCTTTAACTCTAACCCTGTTCTATATTCTGACATATTCTGTATATAACATTTACAGCACAGAACAGAACAGCAAACATGCATTTCCATGAAACAAACCACAAACAGACCTGAAAGAATTAGAAGACAAGCTGAACTATAGTGATGAGTCGTTCATGAATGATTTGTGACTCAGAAGAACGAGTAGTCTCAGAGAGTGATTCGTTCATTTTCTATTGGGCGCGTATGCGCAAATCATCGCAAAATCTTATGTTATGTTTATAAATCTTAGGTTATGTACATGTAACCAGGTTGAAAAGCTGACCTGTTATCACAGGAGTGGTTATTTGTGTCCCTGTCTGATTGTGCTGTGAATATAGTGTATTTTAGTGGGGTTACTGAGAAAATGTAACGCTGGCCCTTTAAGAAACACGGTTGTGTAATTACCTGAAAGCAGTGCGAACTCGTGCCACAGCGTGTGCTTGTGTAGTGGAGAAAAATTTACATTAAAGTTTAGTTCAGAGCAAACTAGCATGAAATGTGCATGTATGACAGAGGTAAATTAAAGCTCCTTAGTGTTTTGTTTGTTAGTTTGGCCGTGTATCGTGTTGATTTCGTGTGATTGGATCGGGACACGTGGATGTGGGTGAACTAAATCAACGCCATTGCTTGAAGCGTAAGTGCTTAGACATCCAATCCACTTCATCAGAGTACTGAGTTCGTTTTGTGTGTATATCTATGTGAAACAGCATGATTGAAATGGTTATTTTGTTTATTAAAGAGGGGAGAAAACAGCTCCATAGGCCGTCTGTGTGTTTCCAGTGTGAGAGTGAAGCATCAGAGTGAGTGTTATTTAATTTTACTGTTCCAAAGATTTGTTAATTGTGATGCATGTGTGTTTTGTTAAAGAGAACAGGAAGATAGAGGATTTTTGATGTTTTAGTGTTCCCAATGTTAATGTGAACCTCTATTATATGCAGAGAAGAAAAGCAAGATCTTCATGTGCAGTGTTAATGTGTGATGCACAAGAGTGGTAATGAGCAGTAAGTTATAATCAGTTATTTTGTGTTTATTAAATCGAGAGAGTATGTTTATGGATGATGTTATGTGTCATGAGGAACTTTCATTCATGTTTCGTGTAGTTTAAACAGCCTTATTCTGTTTTTCGTGAAGACAATGTAATATTTGTGTTTGTTTGTTTACAGAATGAAAGGCTGCTACCGTTGTCTATGTTAGCCATTTATTTTTAGATTGATTGTTATTTTGTTTTGAGGGACAAATTTCATTAATTTTAATAACTGTATACAATATTTAAGTCTCTGTCTGATTCCTCGAATTTGCATAATTAACGCTGCCCTAATCAAAGTGCAGTCTGGAATAAAAGATCCCAACTAAATTCTTTATCCTGTGTCTGGCGTTATCACTAAAATCACATCCCAGGCCACAGAGATTCTTGGTACCAGGAGTGGGGTTTCCATTGCTGATATCGGGGGGTGACAGACAGATAGGTAGAGTAAAAGAAACATAGACAACGGTAGTGGTGAGAAGGAGCTCCGTTCCAGTGCCAAGGAGGTCAACCACGCAAAGTGTGACAGTTCTGGAGAGCCTGCAGAGAAGCAAGGGACGAGCTTGTGGCAACGCAGGAGGGTATTCACTTTAGCACTGGGACCATTGGCAGAGGAGACTGCAAGGAGCTGCACTTCAGGTTGGACTGCAGTGACTGTGACTGTTCTTTGTCTGTTTGCTGCACGTAATAACATGGAGCAGGACAACGATGTGATGGCTGCTCAGTCTGGGACCAGCCATGATGTGAACAATGATGGGGCTGCAGGTCATGCTGATGAAGGTAATCCAGTAGTACAATTGCAGTCTCAAATTCTGGAGCTGGGTCGAAGACACGACCAAGTAATGACAGCCCTTGCTAATATGAGTAATGTTAACACTAGATCGTATGTTTATATTCCAAGGGAGCGTCAAATTGTGCCCTTTAGTGGTGATTATGTTAAAGATGGTCAGTCTGTAGATGAGTTCATTGATGAGGTTGAACGTGTAATTCGGGTCAGGGGTTTGAGCACTGATGACCAAGTTGACTTTATATTGTCCCATTTAAGAGGCTCAGCCTTAGATGAAATCAAGCTGCGTATGGGAGATGAGACCAGGCGACCAAGTGAGTTGTTTTCATATTTGCTGGGGGCTTTTAGGGAAAAACGCACTACACCACAGTTGTTGCATGCTTTTTATGCACGCAGACAGTTAGAGGGAGAAGACTTTCGTGACTTTTCCCATGCGCTCTCTCAGCTTCTTAATTCTGCCCTCCAACAGTCCCCTAATGCTGTCTCTGATCCCCAGCTCACTCTAAGAGATCAGTTCATCGAAGGTGTAAGAGAACCCTCCCTCCGTAGAGAGCTGCGCAGGGTGGTCAGAGAAAAGCCTCAGTCTACCCTCTTTGATGTTCGGGAAGAGGCCATGATGTGGGTTGTGGAGGACAGACCACGTGGTGCTAATGTGGCCAGGAGTAGACATATTGCGAGTGCCTGTTCTGGGGAGATGTCAGAACGTTCAACTTCAGTCTGTGAAGCACAAAGTGACATAGCTGTGGCCTTGCAGGAGGTGGTAAAAATAATCACTCAGCAGGGTAAAGCTATTGGGGAACTGACCAGTGCAGTCCGTGAATTGACTGTACAAAAGGCTGGGTCAAGTAGTAATCAGGGTGGAAAACCCAAAGTTAAGCCCAAGTATACTGATGATGGCCAACCCATTTGTTTAAAGTGTGAAGGGGTGGGACATATAGCTAGACAGTGCCCGATGCAACGTAGTTCCAAAAGTCAGTCCACTTCCACTACCAGTTCTGTGGTGCAGGGAAATGGGGTCCCTCCTTTGCTGTGAGCCGAGCAATGCGAGGAACACCAGAAGGCTCAAGATGTAGCACACTAACAAAAGAGCGCTTCTTGGAGCGTGCAGTTGGCCAGTGTCCTGAAGTTCATATTCACATTGGTGGGGTCCCAGTTAGATGCCTGCTAGACACAGGAAGTAATGTGAGTACCCTAACCGAAAGTTCGTTCAGAAAAAACCTCCATGGAGAAGATAAGGACCTTCACTGCACTTCCAAATGGTTAAGGATTACTGCAGCGAACAAGCTACCCCTGCCATACCTGGGGTATGTCGAACTGGACATTCAAGTGATGGGGCTGACTATACCTGAGTGTGGGTTTCTGATCGTTCAGGATGGGGATCCTGCAGCACTAGATTCATCTCCCCCTGGTATTGTAGGCATGAATATCATTCAGAGATGCAGACAGTTTGCTCTGACTGAGTTTGACGCCACTTTAGGAGGAAAGCTGGACTCTGTGTGGCGGGAAGCCTTCACTCGTGTACAGGAAGTTGAACTGGTGAAAATGAGGTCAGCGGTCAGAGTTAGTGGTAAGGGCAAAACCCATGTACCAGCATCCTCTGTAGCTACGGTCTATGCCAGAGTGAACAGAGGAGCCCCTGACACCAGTGGTTGGCTACTGCTGGAACCTGGGAGCGTACCATTGCCAGGTGGATTGATCCCCATGCCCACCTTGGTGTCGCCCAGAAGTCGACTGTTTCCCGTTCAAGTGGTCAACTTTTCCCCTGATGATGTTTGGCTGCCCCCTAAGGTTCGGCTTGGTATACTTACCCCCTGCCAGTGCATGGAGAGTGATGCTTGTGAAGTAAGATTCCACCGCATCTCGGCTGACCACGAAGAAGTGAGATTGGACCGGAAAAATAAACCGGAGTCTGATACTGACTTAAGTGATCTTTTAAGTAGACTGCATATAGGGGGTACCCCAGAAGAACAAGCAAGGCTCAGTGTGTTACTCACGAAGTATGCAGATGTGTTTGCAGTCTGTGATGAAGACTTGGGATACACAGAGCGGGTGAAACATGAGATCCACTTAACAGATGATACTCCAGTTTCTCAACCATATCGCAGGATACCACCGACTCAGTTCGAAGAGGTCAAAGAGCATATCTCAGGTTTACTCCGGAAAGGTGTCATACAGGAAAGTTCGAGTTCCTACGCGTCACCAATTGTTTTGGTGCGCAAGGCTGATGCAAGTTTGAGGCTATGTGTGGATTATAGGAGGTTGAACACAAAGACTAAGCGTGATGCGTATCCTTTGCCTCGCATTGATGAAAGCTTGGATGCATTAGGCGGAGCGCAAGTCTTCTCAACAATAGACCTGGCGAGCGGTTACCACCAAGTTGCAGTCCATGAAAAGGACAGACATAAGACTGCTTTCACTACCCCAATTGGTCTCTATGAATTCAGACGGATGCCGTTTGGGTTGTGCAATGCGCCTGCGACATTCCAGCGGCTCATGCAAGCTATCATGTGCGACTTAGTGTTCCAAATTGTCCTCGTCTACTTGGATGACCTGTTGGTGTATTCGTCGACCTTTCACGAACATTTGGAGAGACTTGAAACAGTGTTTAGAAGGTTGAGGGAAACGGGGTTAAAGATTAAAATAGAGAAGTGTCATTTCCTGAAGCCAGAAGTAAGGTTCCTGGGCCATCGAGTCTCAGCACAAGGTGTGAGTACAGATCCTGACAAGATAAGTGCTGTTCGGGAGTGGCCGGTTCCCAGCACTCTGAAGGAACTTAGGTCATTCCTAGGGTTCTGCAGCTATTACAGGAGATTCATAGAACGGTTCTCCCAGACAGCTGGGCCATTACATGATGTAGTGAATGTGTGCATTAGAGAGACAAGTTCCGTGAAGGCAGCTCAACTGTACAAGAGCTCCTGGACATCTCCATGTCAAACGGCCTTTGAATGTCTCAAAGACAAGCTTACCAGTGCCCCAACACTGGGATATGCTGATTTCACACTCCCCTTTGTGCTTGAAACTGATGCGAGCAACCTTGGTTTGGGAGCTGTCTTGTACCAGCATCAAGGAGGGAAGAAGACCGTGATCGCTTATGCCAGTAGGAGGTTGAGAGGGGCTGAGAAAAATGATCAAAACTACAGCAGCATGAAGCTGGAACTGTTGGCGCTTAAGTGGGCAGTCACTGAAAAGTTCAGAAGTTATCTTTTGGGGTCCAAAATCACCATCATAACAGACAACAACCCTCTCTGCCACCTCACGACTGCTAAATTAGGAGCCATCGAACAGCGCTGGGCTGCTCAGCTCGCCGTTTTTGATTTTGAAATCAAGTACCGGCCCGGACGATGCAACACTGCTGCTGATGCCCTTTCCAGGAGACCAGGATCCGATGAATCAGACCGTGAAAGTGAAGACATAGAGTATGATGGCTGTATAGCGATCTGTAACTCGCTCAGGAGAGGAACAGCTTTGGGGCCAGACCTGTTAGCCGCAGGTGTTGAGTGTAGCCGGGTCAGGCAGTTACAAGCATCCTTGGCTGGAGGAGATGATGTTGGGTGTGAAACTACTCCCACATTGCCAGGGTATTCGAAAGCGGATCTCCATCAGTTTCAGGAGTCTGATCCAACAATTGGGGAGTTCAAGAAGTTCTGGAGCCGGCAAAGGAAGCCCACAAAGCAAGAGAGGTTGGGTCTGTCCAGATCTGTGTGCTCCCTATTGAAACAGTGGTCAAAGGTCAGAGAAAAAGATGGTCTCTTATACCGTGTTGTCGATGATGCCCACATTGGGGAATGTCACCAGTTGTTACTACCCACCTGTCTGAAAGATCAAGTCCTGAAGACTGTCCACAATCAGATGGGTCATCAGGGTATAGAGAGGACGTTAGGCCTGCTGAAACAGCGATGTTTCTGGGGAGGAATGTATGAGGATGTGGAACAGTGGGTGAAACAGTGTCAGCGCTGCGTGTTAGCAAAGATGCCACAACCCAAGATTAAAGCACCTTGGACCTCATTCCTAGCCTCACGGCCACTGGAAGTTGTAGCAGTTGACTTTACGACCCTTGAACCGGCCACAGATGGGCGTGAGAATGTACTAGTAGTAACAGATGTGTTCACTAAGTTCAGTCAAGCGTTTCCCACTCGTGACCAGAAGGCTGAGACCACTGCCAAGATTCTTCTCAGAGAATGGTTCTTGAAATATGGAGTGCCACAACGCTTGCACTCTGATCAAGGCAGAAATTTTGAAAGCGTTTTGATTGCCGAGCTCTGCAAATTGTACGGGGTCAAGAAAACTCGCACAACACCGCATCACCCCCAGGGCAATCCTCAGTGTGAGAGGTTTAATAGAACCCTTCATGACCTCTTGAAGTCCCTCCCTCCTGAAAAAAAACGTAGGTGGCCAGAATATTTATCTGAGTTAGTCTATGCTTATAACGTGACACCACACTCATCCACAGGGTACTCACCATACTATCTTTTGTTTGGGGTCCAGCCACATCTGCCCGTTGATGCATTGTTGGGCCAGGAGCCTGAAACAGATGACAAACCTGACTGGCTAAAAGTACACCAGGGTCGTCTCAGAGATGCCCATATTCGAGCAAAGGAATATGCGGAAAGGAAGGCTGCGGAAAGAGCAAGGCAGCATGCAGAGGAAGTATATTGCCCAGCTGTGCAGGTTGGACAACATGTGTACCTGCGACACCGACCACCTGGCCGAAATAAAATTCAGGATGCATGGTCTTCCACCGTGTACAAAGTATTAGATGTTCAGGGGACCACATACACTGTGTGTCCTGTTGGAGAAGGTCCAGTAAAAAGAGTACACAGATCCAATCTTAGGCCCTGCAATAGTTCAGTTCCCGTGCCCATGCCAAGACGTCAGAAACTCCCTCAAAAAGATGTACCTACATCAGCTCTGGAGGCAGCAATGCCCTCACAGGAGGCAGAGTGTGTTCTGGTGGAGGACGTGCTATGTCCTAGGGAGGAAATGGCAGTAGGTTCAGCCTCTAAGGATTCAGAGACACCCATTCCTGAGCTGGGAGACTGTTTGTATTATCAGGCAGAACAATCTGAGAGTGGTAACTGTTCAGAACCAGAGAGTCCTGAAATACCTGAAAATACCCTGGAAGTGACTCCAGTGTCCGTTGAGCGAGAAATGGAAAGTGTCCACTTACCTGCTGAGCATTCAGTCATGAGACCCATGCCGACTCCTAGGAAGAAAAGGGAAGAGTGTGCTAAGCTAGAAGTACCCTGTCCCTCAGTGCGTAGAACGCAGAGGACCACTGCAGGTGTACATAGTAACCCTCACCGATTGCCCCAGTCTGCATGCAATGCAGTGTCTTTCAGTCCTGATATCCTTTCCCAGGTGCTAGCTGGTATGGTCTTATATACCACAGGGCAGCTTCAAAGAGAGCAAGCTGATTAGAGATTGTAGTCACCGAGGACGTTGACTATCAGCAGGGGAGAGTGTAACCAGGTTGAAAAGCTGACCTGTTATCACAGGAGTGGTTATTTGTGTCCCTGTCTGATTGTGCTGTGAATATAGTGTATTTTAGTGGGGTTACTGAGAAAATGTAACGCTGGCCCTTTAAGAAACACGGTTGTGTAATTACCTGAAAGCAGTGCGAACTCGTGCCACAGCGTGTGCTTATGTAGTGGAGAAAAATTTACATTAAAGTTTAGTTCAGAGCAAACTAGCATGAAATGTGCATGTATGACAGAGGTAAATTAAAGCTCCTTAGTGTTTTGTTTGTTAGTTTGGCCGTGTATCGTGTTGATTTCGTGTGATTGGATCGGGACACGTGGATGTGGGTGAACTAAATCAACGCCATTGCTTGAAGCGTAAGTGCTTAGACATCCAATCCACTTCATCAGAGTACTGAGTTCGTTTTGTGTGTATATCTATGTGAAACAGCATGATTGAAATGGTTATTTTGTTTATTAAAGAGGGGAGAAAACAGCTCCATAGGCCGTCTGTGTGTTTCCAGTGTGAGAGTGAAGCATCAGAGTGAGTGTTATTTAATTTTACTGTTCCAAAGATTTGTTAATTGTGATGCATGTGTGTTTTGTTAAAGAGAACAGGAAGATAGAGGATTTTTGATGTTTTAGTGTTCCCAATGTTAATGTGAACCTCTATTATATGCAGAGAAGAAAAGCAAGATCTTCATGTGCAGTGTTAATGTGTGATGCACAAGAGTGGTAATGAGCAGTAAGTTATAATCAGTTATTTTGTGTTTATTAAATCGAGAGAGTATGTTTATGGATGATGTTATGTGTCATGAGGAACTTTCATTCATGTTTCGTGTAGTTTAAACAGCCTTATTCTGTTTTTCGTGAAGACAATGTAATATTTGTGTTTGTTTGTTTACAGAATGAAAGGCTGCTACCGTTGTCTATGTTAGCCATTTATTTTTAGATTGATTGTTATTTTGTTTTGAGGGACAAATTTCATTAATTTTAATAACTGTATACAATATTTAAGTCTCTGTCTGATTCCTCGAATTTGCATAATTAACGCTGCCCTAATCAAAGTGCAGTCTGGAATAAAAGATCCCAACTAAATTCTTTATCCTGTGTCTGGCGTTATCACTAAAATCACATCCCAGGCCACATACAGGAAACAGAATTGAACGGTTCCTCAATGAATCTTCAAGTCCGAGTCGTTCGTTCTTTTGTCACGTGACTTCCATAGATGCTATGCAGTGCAATAGATTCAAAAGAACGAATGACTCGGACCAGAAGATATGACGGTGAGCTGCTCATTCTGTTTATAATATGTCCTTAGCTGCATTGTAATATTTTCATTACTGGAACTAGGGCCAAAACTTGAGTATGTAGACGTGTTGCGGGTCTGTTTATTGAAAATGTAACATTTTAGTTTATTTTTGGTCAAAAGAACGAAATGAACTAAATGACTCAAAAAAAGATCCGTTCATTTTGATGAACGAGATTCAAAGAACCGAGTCACTAAAATTATTCAAACTTCCCATCACTAGTTCCCATTTTAAAAAAATATGGGGAACAAAAGAGGTGTGGCCCAGCGCGAGCTGGAGCAGAGCCTGAAGTAGAACGCAAACAGAATCTTTTCTGTGATTCAAGGATTAGAACCTAAATCCCTCGCATCACGGTAAGAGGTTACACTTAGTAGGAACCCTGCTGGTACGTAAATAGACTAATCTGTTGGATTGGAGAACGTCGGAAAGTCCGTTTAGCTCTCGCGCGTGAGGCCGCGGCTATCAGATACGTCCTGAGGAGGCTCGGTGTGACGCGCACGTGGACAGTCGTTAACACAGGAAGCACATTTTTCACATTTGTGCTGGCAGATGGAGTCCTGGGCTGGATTGGCCAGCCTGTGTGTGTGCTGGGATGGAGTCACTTCAGGCAGACTGCCACCATACACACACACATGCACACACACATATTCTACCAATTCCCAAATAAATCAATAAAATACAACGCCGCTTTACATCATTACGATGTAAATCCATGCAAGACAAATTACTCAGGTCTGTACGTACAAAATTGGATTTGGGTGCTTGTGCGTTTGTGTCTGTCTGCCTGTCTGTCTGTCTGTCTGTCTGTCTGTCTTCTTCACCCGTCTCTCTCTCTCTCTCTCTCTGTGCTGCATCTCATTAGGCTCGGGATGCTGCGCTCTCGTGCCAGTTTCATGGCACCATTTCCCATCAGGCTGATCTGCGACTTAGCACTAATTAGCACCGGAGCTAAGAGCGACAGGACGAGACCTGCAGGTTCCTCTCGTCTGTTGGCAAGCAGCTGCCAGTCCGCTCGTCTTCACTGCCTGGTTCACAGGACATACAGTACAGCTTCTCATCACTACAGACACTATGTACATCGTTAATTTTCAAGATAAAGAAATTCATTATAATATCGTTATTATGGTTATTAAATTAACAGACTTCCGGTTCATGAGATATAAATACATGTCACGAAACTAGTCTATGATTAGCATGATTTACTGTTTTATAATTGGATTAAAGCCCAAAAGATGTGTTTATTAATTAGTTAGTTTGCTAATTCATTTGTCTATTAATTTACATTATGTATGTGTTTTTGTGTGTTTATTCGAAATCCTGCTATTTTTTTTTTTTTCAGAATTAACCAAAAAGTTTATTGCGTGCTTGTTTTGTTAATTTATTTATTCAGTCTTTTTAAATTTTATTTTACGAGTTGTTTGGTTTGTTTGTTGGTTATTCCTAATTACGAGTTTCTTATTGTACTAAATATGTAAAATATTTTTGAATATATATATTTTTTATATTACATCATGTTTCAGGTCCAGGTTCGATTCCCGTCTCTGTGTGCATGGAGTTAGCGTGTTCTCCCCGTGCTTGTTGGGTTTCCTCCCACAGTCCAAAGACATGCAGATTAGACTAATTGGCGTTTCCAAATTGCCTGTAGTGTGTGTGCTGCGATGTGTGTGTGCTGCGATGGATTGGCACCCTGTCCAGATTGTACCCTGACTTGTGTCTCCTGGGATAGGCTCCAGGCCCCCCGCGAACCTGAATACAGGATTAAGCGGCATAGTGAGAGAGTGAGTGACATCATGCTCACATTTCATACAGATATTTTGTCATTTAGAATAATGATTTCAGCTCAAACTCAAACAAACAATCAATAGATAAATCAATATACTGTACGTCAAAAGTGCATATATAGGGTGACGGGGACCTGGAGCATATCCCGAGAGACTTTGAGCATAAGACAGGATTCCAATCCATTGAAGAGCACACACACACACACACTTTATTACAAATTTGGGAATAGCAATTATCCTAATCTGCATGTCTTTGGACCGTGGGAGGAAACCAGAGTACCCCGAGGAAACCCATCAAGCACGGGGAGGAAATGGAATCTAGAATCTCATTTAAATATTTGCTTTTCATACTTTCATAATATCATTTTAATATCATCGGTATTATAAATATATTCATTTATTACATTATTAATCACATCGTGGTTCATCATCAGAAATTCTAAAATCCTGCTTGTGCTTTTAAACTTGTTTAAAAAAAAAAAACCGAATTCTTTGATTGATACCGAGGGCTGAAAATTAAATCAGCTTCACTGAGCGTGCAATATTTAAATTTTGCAAAAAGAGAGAAAAAAAAGAGCCGAGAGAGAGAGAGAGAGAGAAAAAGGCTTTAAATATTTTAATATTGTCAATACTTGTTTTTACTGCAGAACCGAAATCATTATTTTGCTTTCCCGATGGTAGTAGCGCTGCGTTCGGATAACCAGAGAGATAATGTAATAGTGGAGACGTGTTGACGTGTTGACTGATGGATTGCCGCGTGTTTGCAGCATATTTATGGAGATTACGCTTCTAATACGATGCAAAAACCTTTAGATTTGGAGAGGAATGAACAGCCGCTCACAGCACTCGCAGCGCCCCGGTGCTCTGGAGTCATCCTGATGAAGATGGAGAGCTCAGGCTGCTCGAACACTTCTCCACTGTAAACTTTTTAAAGGTGTAAAATATCAAACAGCAGATCTCTGAGACTATGAGAACTCCGACTCGTTCTGACTGGGGCTGCACTCATCATCCACTCGCCGTGATGTAACTCTGAGTAATCGGAGTCGTTCAGCGATAACGCCGTGCATGAAACT